>VIGQ01000736.1:0-37500 GCA_009663005.1 Actinidia chinensis | reverse complement strand
GGAGACACACAACAGGAGGCATCGTAACTTAAAACAGAAGAAGAAAATGTATATTAGTTTCAAAACCAGGGCGGATAGCATAATCTCCTAACCTACAAGGGAGCGGGTCCCTACAATTGAGAAAAAATCTCAAGAGGAGGGTAAATGAACATTTACCTTAAGATAACTCAAAATCTTGAAGTTCCCCCCACCTTTTATGGAAAATATTTAGGAAAGTGGAACTTAGTGATGCATGTTATCATTCTTGTTGAACACTCTCCTCATAGCCCAAACTGATCAAGAGCAGCCAATCTTTAGACCCATTATTGATTTGGGCTCTGTTTGTTACTTAAATTGCTCCTCAGGTGGGTCTAAGCCATTGGTTTAAAAAAACAAAAAGTTAAGCCCAAGAAGTCCAAAACATCAAGAAAAAATATGAAAAATTCCATGTCAGGAAGGAGACAAAATGGGTCTATAATTTTGGCCAGGCAGGAAGATGGAAGTTGACAAATTTGTGAATTAACCATACACAGCGCAGTGAGTGGTTTTTGCTTTCCAAATTTTCAATTTACATGGTTCAATGATTAGCCAATTTTTTTTCCCCTCTTCCATGAGCGTATTCAAAGTTATTGATCACCCAATTGTCGGATGATGTTAAAATGAAGGAGAGGGGAGATGAATGGAAGGCCCACACCTTTGGGGAAGAATTAATTTGGTCGTTAGCAATTTCTTTTTCTTATCTTTTAGTCACGAAAATTTACTATTTCGGTTTGTCTTTCGTTAGACGACGAAAAAATAAAAAATAAAAAAATTACAAAAAAGACACAACATCCAAATAACCGAATAGTTTTTTCTGAAATTGTCGTTAGGAAAATTCTCCAAAAACTTTAAAAACTTATTATTCAAATTTTATAAGATAATTTTGAAATTGTTGTATTGGAATCAAGGATTTTAAGAAAAAAAAAAGGGGAGGATCACTTCAGTTTTTTTTCTTTCCTCATCAAATCCTTAATCTAAACAAAGGCTAGCGAAAGGGACGGAGCCAGCATTGCTAAGGAGATTGACCCAATTTGATGATCTAAAATCTTCATATTGTAGAATTTACAAAAATTTTAATATTGTAAAAAAAATCATTTAAATCGGATACATATTCAATGTTCATCAATATTAATTTAGAAATTGATTTCTATACTCCCATTTTGATTTTTCTACACTCCAAAATATGAGTGCAGAGAATCAATACAATAATGGGATATTTCTGCCACTCATATTTTGGAGTGTAGAAATTAAAAAAATGAGGAGTGCAAAAATCACTTCCCTTAATTTATATCAAAATAAATATATATAATTTGTGCGCCACAGTCATTTATTAGTTATATAAAAGTACTAAATCGGATCTGAATTGTATTCGATCAACATAATTTTTTTACAATACCAATCTTTATAAAAGAATTTACAATATAAACGATTTAGATCATCAAAATAAACTTTAAATTAAAAAAAAATAATAGATTATACCGGTTGGCAAACCTGTACTTTAGAGAAGGTCGATTTTTTTGTTGTGGGGACAATTTTCTTACTTGAAGTTTCGAGATAATTGCATAATTGTTCTGGAAGTATCTTTTTGATTACTATTTGGTAATTTGTTTTCAAAAAATTAAACCGCTGCAAATCGGTGATAATACATTATATAATAATTTTCTCCATTCTTTCCATATGGCAGAATCGAATAGCTTATTTCCAACGTCATTTCCAAACAACTTGGAAAACTTCCCTCTAAAGCACAAATGTCCATTGTAGCCTCTAACTGAAGCAATCCCAGCAACCCTCTTTACTCCGAAAAGCGTGATTATTGCAGATTTTGATTTCTTTCTTCCTTTTTTTGAAAAGTTATGACTAATGTTATTTTTGATAATTCGTATTCAGCTCAGGACAATTGACTCGCGGGCTATTACTATAATTTTTATTTTTTAAAGTAAGGAAAAAACCAACTTTAAGTTTAATATAGTATATATATATATTATATAATATATATATATATATATTATTTATTATTTTGGAGAAGATCAATTTTATTGAGTTTCGCCCTTTGCTTTCTAATAATATATTTTTATCATAAGTCTAACTACAATAAATATTCGTTAAATTTTTAAATTTGGGTTAATAATTGCTTTTTTGGTTTTTAGTAAGACTTTTTATCTTTTTGTTATTTTTTTTCCAGTTTATATTGAAGAAGAATCAGAAAAGTTAATCCAAAATTATCAATAATGTCTTTTATACTTTTTTTCGTTTCACTAATCAAGACAACTAAAAAATATTTAAAAATTTTAAATTAAAACTAAAAATTCGTTACAAAATAATAATCAATAAATAAATATTTTTGAGATAATACAAACAGGTCAAAGAAGATGGATGGACCCTAATTGCTTATCCATATTTGTAGAGAACCTACAATATATGGTTGAATCTTATCATATCCAGTTGTTCACATGGATAGGCATGGACAAGTTATGGTCATAAAAGTCTCGATCAAGTTATTAGGTTGGAATATAATTATTTGAAAATTTAATGTAAGAATTCGAATTTCATTAAAGCTGGTGTGATCTCCAATTTATCAAAAGTGACTATTGTTTAGTTAAATGCGTGTATAATTTGACAATCTAAATCCAGTCATCTTTTAGATGAGTTGCCCGAATAACAATTTGTGGCAAATATTAGAATGATTGGATTTATTGAACTATCATATCAAGATCATTGTCTGGATGGTATTTTTTTTATTTCAAAATTGAACGTGACATGATTTTTCATTTTAAAAATAAGCTTGCTAATACTTAATCGTTTCTATTTGGCACAACATCTTTATTTGCAACGAAATCTAAAAGCTGACGATTTAAATCGTCAAATTATAACACGCCATTTGGCTAAAAAATCTTAACTTCACAGTAAAGTTGAGATCGCCAACTTTAGCCCATCTGATTCTAATTGTTAAATGTACCAGATCTGAATTTAATGTTAAATGTATATCCATTACTTCATGATTCTTATCATTGGTTAAAAATGATAAATGTGACAAATTCTATTGCTTTTTTTGATTTTCATGGTATGCAGAGAAGCTTAATGAGATGAACACTAAAACAACAGGATAATTTAACGAATAATACACAAAGAGAACCTCTTTTATCAAATATTAATAATATAAATCAAATCAAAAATCAACCCTAAACAAATGAATTAATTTAATCTTATCGGTTATGAGTTACACCACATCATTGATAAATCAAAATGGTAAACTATAAGCATAGCATTTTGTGTAAAATTACATGCCTGTGGTTTAGATTTAACTTTTGAGGACCGAGTGGTTTCTACCTTTAAGCGCCAAACCCCAATTCTCTCTCCCCAAAAGGGGAGATTATCCAACATAGCTTTAGAGAAAGAAAGTTTTTTTTTCCATCTTCATTTGGAGTGTAGGAACTGCTACCTGTTTATGTAGTACTACTCATATAATATACATACCAAAAAACCCCTAGGCATATTAAAGTTCTCTATAATAACTCCCAACAAGCACCAGCATATTAAAGTCTCTTCATAACTCCCCAACACAGCAGCCAAGGATTAGATTTGAGTTAAAAACTCCAAATCAGCTAGGCACTGCTCATATCAATTTGATGCACCAAAATCCTAATATACCCAAACCAATTCAATCCAGTGTTAACAATTGTAATGCAGCCCCTTGAAAAAGAAGAAAATCAGTCATCTCATGGAAAAAAGAAAAACAAAAACAGCACAAGAATAGAGCTTAGAAACAACAGAGCCCCCACCAGATGCTGGTCATAGAGACTCACTCTCGTTCAATATTGTGAAAGTAACGAACGCTCTATCTGTATAGTCCCACATGACTAATGTTATACTCCCTCCGAAATATAGTCATCACATTGTCTAACCATCCTCTGCTCAGCTTTCAGGCCTTACTTTGATATGGCAACCAACAGACCTTCCCACTGTGGATGGCCCAGATATGCAGCTCATGTGATGGCCCCACTTCATCATCTCACATAACCCCTTCTCTGCTTTCTTTCTTGCATCAATCTCTCTGGGAGTGCTCTCCATCATACCTCAAGTATGTTCCGCAGCAATTTTGTAGTTGTCCCCAACAAAGAACAGAAATATGAGGAACAAATTAGAAGATCAATTATCTTCCACGCTGGCTTGAACCAATGATTTGCTTCCTCCAAGGCCCATCACCTTTTTACTTCTTTAGCTCCTCCCTTAGTGCGGCGACTCGGCTCGAGAGAGTCTTAAGGACATCAGTTGCGCTTCCATGATTCGGCCAACGGTTGAGTTCCCCCTTTCATCTCCCCATGGACTCTTCATTGTCCGCCCTCAGGCCAATCGATGGCGTTGTCGACGATCCCTCAACTTGTCTCCTGATTGTCGCCATGAGCGATCTCCACCCTTTGGAGTCATGCTTCTAGGGAAGACATGATTTACGTGACTTCCCTCGTTTGACCTTTGCCGGTGGGAGGGGAGTTTCCCTCTCTTTGAATGCCAACATGCTCGGTAACTTTCCGACCCCATCGTCCATTTGCTTAGCCCTTCCCTAACCAAGAGCTCTGAATACACTTGTCACGGGCTTAGATCTCGAATGCCTCGACCCGTCGACCTTAGACTCTTTCCTTACAAAGTCGCTAAGTAATCGCGTAAGAACAGAAAGACAAGGTCTAAGGGAATCACAAGTGAAGCCACAAGCTAACTTGAGAGAGAGAGCGCTTGGTGAATGCTATGTTTGTATTCCAAGATTTGGATGCCTACAAAGGAGGGGTTTGCTCCCTATTTTTTATACAACTCCATGTATCTAAAATCCTTCTACCAAAGTCTATAAAAAGCTATGTACAAGATCCTCCTAAAGCCCCACTATGTTCAGACTTTTCTCCATCCTTCTAGCATGTGGTAGAGATTTCTAGAACTTTCTCCAAGTTCCTAGAAGACCATGAAGGTCCTAGAATGTTCTAGGCTTTGTTGAAACTTTGGCACTTCATGGGCCTAATGTTTGGGCCAATTAAGTGGGCTTGTAACACCCTCAACAATGATTCCCCTCCTACATGAGTTTGTCGAGGATGGGCTTCGGGTGTGGATATTTAGGTAAATAATCACTTCTGCCTCCCCTTCATCTATCACTATCGCTAGCACTTCCTTTGTTAATTACTCCGTAATACATTAATAAAAATAGACTAATGAATAGACTATGGAAAGTTTTTTGATGCATAAATAAATTTGTTAGATGTGGATAAAGTGGTGATGCAGATGGAGTGGTACCAGTCACTTCAACAATATATTCGATTGAGAAGATGAGGCTTCAAGTGAGGATTTCCTGGCATCCTTGGTACCTTAATAGAGAGGTACAATAATTTTCGTTAACTGTGTTTTTCAATCTCGAGATGTTTATTCTTATATTTTTACTTTCTGGTCTAATCAATCTAATTAGTAATGAAAGTTAGGTTTTTGAAAAGATTTTCATCACATGCCTAACATGGACTTCATTTTTTTTTTTTTTTTTTTTTTTTTTTTTCTAATGGCGTTTATTTAGGCCACTTTACACTGAAATTTAGGCGATTTACAGAAGGAATTGGGTGACAATGAAAAAAATGGTTAATTTTTTTCTCGAATAATGGTACATGTTGGCAACTGTGAAAATCCATCCAAAAATATAATATCCATTACCAATTGGACTAATTAGCAGAGAAAATCAGAATATAAGGCTAAAATAGCGGGATTTGAAAGTATAGGAACCAAAATAGAAGTTGAGGCAAACTATAAGAACCATTTTTGAAATATATTCTACAAATTACTATTAGTCTAATAAGGCAAAAATTGTAATTTTGATTACTTACTTTAAAAATGTGTGAACATTAGGCACATGCTTAAAGTGAATTAACAAAATGCACTTGAAAAAATAGGATAATGAAACCACAATTAGGCTTATATAAACTTGGCCTACATAATAAATTATAACTGGAACACCACGCAAGTGGCATACTTTCCACCAAAATGGGGTACATAAGTGTTGAAAAGTTTCACATATGAAGGAGAAAATAAACAAAGCAGCAAATGTGTCATTCCCTCCAAGCAAAAAGTTAGGGCAACAAGTGAGTTGAGTGGGGCGAGTTAAGACTTTTCCAGTGTATTTATGTTTTATTTCTTAAGCGTTAACATTTTTGGATTTGCCCTTGAGTTGAAATCAAGAATTTACCTAACCGAATTGAGCCCAAGCCAAGTTTGCTTGGGCTTAACTCAACCTCATTTTGTGTTGAGCTTTAATGAATCAAATAAATCATGTCCATAATCGCATACGGAATACAACTACAAGTGAAACTTTAAAAAAATGGTCTAAATTTATTTTTCTTAACAACATGGTGGACCTAAAAAAAAATGTTCATATGCCATAGGTTGGTTGATTTACCCAAGTCTATGAAGGAGGCCTAACATTTGCTTTACAGTATGCGGGCTGGGACATTCAAGTTCCTAGTTACCAACCTGCAAAGAGCACGCTCACTCATCATCAACTTTCTTGCTGGCACCCCTCTCCAACCCTTGGAGAGATTATAGACCATTCTCAAACGGTATCCATCTCCCCATTTTTGATCCAATTTTTCTTTTTTTCATATTCAAACATTTCCTTATTCCCCCCCCCCCATTTTCCTATTCCCCATTCTCCCATTTCTTTCCCCAAAATCTGGTGACAAAAAATGGAAAATTTTTTTTGTTCATATCCAACCATTCCCCCCCCAAATTTGGAGAAGAAAAAATGGGCGAGAGGGGGAGGGAAGAAAGAATTGGAGGAGAACATTTTTTTGTAATTAGTGTGGGCCCATGAAATAAAAAAATAATTAATAAAGAGATAAATTGAAATATTTAATTTATAATATAGAATTTATGACATGATTGGATTTTTGACTAATTATTAGTATTGGTATGTATATATCGAAAAATGGATTTATTGCGTTTAGTCTTCATTACTTGGGTTTAGATAGTAAAGTAAATAAGACCGGGTCGGTCATAAATGAGTGAATTTATTTAATGTATTCAGAAAATTATTATTTATGAATAAGTTAAATCTGTTTTATGCTATATTTTTTTTAAAAAAAGAATGATTAACTCATTTTCAACATCAAATATAAATAGTTTGTTGTGAAATGTAGGGTATGACATTTTAAATTAAAAATAAATACTTCATCCCAAATCCAAAAATGAAAATAATGGGAGAGAATGGAAAAATGGGGACTATTCATTGGGACCAACTCCATTTTTTTTTTCAAATTCCAAAAAAATTGAGGGGAATGGAGAAAGAAGAATATGGAGAGTAAAATTAAATCAAAAAAGGGAGAAAGTTTGGAGACCAACACCACTATTCCTCAAATTCAAAAAATAGAAAAACAAATAGGGGAATAGAGAAACCATTGGAGACCAAAATATTTTTATCCCATTTTTTTCAACCAAAAAATGACGAAAATGGAGAAAAATGGGGCAAATCAGTTGGAGATGGGTCTTACTAACTAATCTTCCCCCCCCCACCAACTGTTTTAAAAATTAAATAAACTTTTGTTTTACCTCTTTTTTCTAAAGAAAAAAAAGCGTGTTACCTCCTCGAATTTAGACCAAGAAAAATATTTTGCATCAACTGTCTAGCCCAATTGAATAAGTTTGTTCGGCTATCGAATGTCGGGCCCACGTAATTAGTTGTGTGTTGGACGGCACATTCACCGGGCCAGATCGCGACACATTACCCAAACCACACACAACTTAACAAAGAATGAAAATTTTCTGCCAGTAAGGATATCAGTAAGTCATCTGGCCCACCTGGTAGAAGTTTAATAACATCCAATAAATACATTGAAAAACTTTTGTGATTAATTTCTAGCAAGTGATCATTCAGAAGCTTGCCACCTCTACAGGCCGTAGGATTCTTGCTGTCACTGTAGGAAATCCTCATCTATTAATAAAGAGCTTTATTTGAAGATTCTCAAGCAGGTCCTAAGAAAAATATAAGTTTCCAAAATTTGCCCCACTTAACCCCTTATTTCGGACTTCAAAACCCCATTTATATAATGCTTGTTGGGACACATCATCGATGTTCCTCTCGTATGGATTAATAAAAACTTCTATTTCTTGCTTTGTTCTAGAAAATTCTACAAGTTATAATATATATATATATATAGATATATATATTATATAATTATATATTTGTAATTGTTAAATTTGAGTAATTACCAAAAAGTAAATATTTTTTAATCTATATAATTAAAACATGACCATGTTTCAAAATTGTATTGGAGAAGAATTGTGATTTAATCTAGGGATAAATTTCCCTTACCCCCCTGAGGTTTTCCCATAATGCATTGCCCCCCCCTGTGATTTTAAAAATGGCAGGTTGACCTCCCCTGTCAGAGCGAAAATGACCATTATACCCTGGGAACCCTACCCCCCCACCCCGCGATTTTTTTAGTTTTTTTTAGTTTTCTTTTAATCATTTTTATTTATTTTTATATTAATTTATTTTTTTGATCAGTTTTTTTTTGGAGAAATAATTTTTTGATTTGTGTGTTTTTAGTTTTTTTATTAATGATTTAATAAAAATAAAATAAAACATAAAAATAAAAAAGAGACCCACAAATTTTAAGTTCACAAGCGCCTGATCATTATATTTAAAAAATTATACAAAACTTTTAGTGTATGTATAAATGATAAAAAAATATCTTAAAATCATTAATTAAAGGGCCAAGTTGGCTAGTTGTTAAATTTTTTAAGTATTTAGGTTCTGAGTTTTTGATTTTTTTTTATCGTTTATCAACACTTTGATAATGCCTAAGTGATAAGGCTACCTTGGCCAAGAGATCTTGATTTCCAAAATAAAATATGCCAATCAGCGTATCAAAAGTCAGTACATTAGAGCGAAACTGGCTAATTTTTATTTATTTATTTTTTTATTAAAAAATCAATTAATAACAAAAAAGAACAAAACTAAAAAAAACACAAACATGTAATAAAACAATTATTTATCCAAAAAAAAATGATAAAATAAATAAATTAGATTAAAAAAATAAATAAAAATGATAAAAGAAAAAACTAAAAAATCTAAAAACAATCGCGGTGGTGGGGTGGGGCCGGTTTGGTGGGGTTGGTGGGGGGGTGGGGTTGGTCAGGGGTATCATGGCCATTTTGCTCTGACAGGGGGTCAAGTGCCATTTTCACACCATAGGGGAGGTCAGTGCCCTTATGAAAAATCTCAGGGGTAGGTAAAGTTATCCCTTGTAATCTAACTTTTGTCTTTCAAATAACGGTTCGAATAATGTCAAATCTATCAAATCGGTTAAGATATCTTAGCCCTTAGGGGTCGCTTGGATGGGGAATGGAGGGGGATAAGTTTTTCTCCCGGATAATTTTTCCCCGTGGCGTTTGGATGGAGGATATGGAGGGTATAATTTATGGCCCCGGGGATAATTTATTACACCGAAGAGGGAGAGAGGCGGAGGGAAGGGGGGGGGGGGCCGAGACACGAACAAAAGGGAGCGGGGGGGTAGAAGGGGGGAGGGAGAAGAAAAAAAAGAGAGAAAAAAAAACCAAAAGGGAGAGGGGGAGGAGAGAAGAGAGAGAGAGAGAGAGAGAGAAACAAAAGAGAGAGGGGGGGAAGAGCGAAGAGGGGACAGGGGAGGGGGGAGAGAGAGGGGGGCGGAGCAGCACCGTTCACTCATTCTAAAAGTATCCAAACAAAATTAAAATTATCCCCCTCTAAAAATTTTATCCCCCTCCCATAACGTCATCAAACGAGCCCTTATCATAAACTATCCCAATGGTTTGGTCAAGGTGTCCACGCTCTTTTTACTTTCTCCCTCCTCTGCGTCGTCGGCTCTCCTTCCGGCTCCTCTGCAAAACCAACATGCACGTTCTATTCACAATAAATATTTGTTATCCTTTTAATTATTACCAACACTAGAATAACTAAACATTCCTCACGGAAGTCTCGATCATAAGTTAGGCTCGTTTGACACAAGTTTTTTTAGGCTTTTGTTTTTTTTTGCAAAAATCATTAGAGTTTTTTTTTTTTTTTGCTTTCGCTTTTTTTTGCTTAGTTATAAAAAAAGCCACAAAAGTAAAAAAATCAAAAAATCTGAGATTTTTGAAATAAATTTAAACAAAAAACTTGACTTTTAAAAATTACCCAAACGGAGCCTTGTCTCATGCGTCTATCTCTTCACGTTGTACCCCTCTCTGTTTTAGTTATGTAAAACCCAATTACTCATACGAGTAAAAAAAAAAATAAAAAAAATTGAAGTGTACACCTCTCTGTTTTATTTATGTAAACCCAATTACTCATACGAGTAAAACAAAAATAAAAAAAATGAAGATGTGCAAAACGTAAGTCTCGAACTCCAAACAATTGTAGTTTTGAACTTTTAAAAGTTAGCGAGTGTGGAGTACAGTGTAATAAAGCTATATTAACAATTCTTCATATAATTAAGTTTACTAATTAGCTTATGAGATATTTAGATATATAAAAAAATCAACTTGATAGACTTCACAATACCACTAAGGTGATTATTTGTATTGAACCGTGAGAACGGCTTTATAACATATAGACAATTTTATTATATTAAAAAATGTCATTTCCAGCATGTGAAAGTTAAGGTTCAATCATTTATTTTGTATGGAGAAATCTTAAATGAGTCGTAACTAAACAACTCAAATCCGAAATAATTCTATGTAACTGCCATAACTGCCGACTTTACGGTAAAGTTGAAATCACAATAGTTATGGGCGTGAATCTTTTGCCATGCAATTTTTTGTGCTGATAGTTAGGAAGAAATATTCTGCCCTGTTTTTGTAGTTTTTGTGCGAGCTAACTTTTCTTTTCAGTCTGTTTTTAGCGACATTTAATTGGTTATTCCCCCTTCCTCCGGATTTGGATTATATTCCAACCATTCTGTTCCAACTAACATTGCAAAAACTCAGCAAAGAACAAAACACAAAGATCAACAATATGAGACCACTGCAGGCTGCTAGATTGTCATTTTCCTCGTTAATCACCTTCTTCACTGGGTTCAGGTGAAGAAAAAAATATTTATAGGTTATGCAAACAACTAAGAAGAGATAGAACGATGAACTAAATACCCCAAAGACATGTTTTTTGTTTAGGTGTTTATGATTATTCAGTATAAATATCTCAATCCGTATGGGGTTCAGCCAGTAAAGACATTAATTTTGTAGTCAAGAGAACGTCGAGTGTTTTTTATCATGACATTAAGAAGTTACTACAATTCACAAACACACAATCTAAAAAACATGAATCAGTGATGGAATGACAAATAATATGATTTCATAACCTTGAGTTGTGGTAATATTTAAATAAAAATATCTGATATTGAACAAAACATTTACGGGGATAGTTACCCAGTATAGTAAGCTATAATCAGTGAGGGAAAAACAAAACTATAACTTCCCCATGGGTTGTCGAATTCGAAGTACAACATATATAGAAACCGTACGTCAATTGTTGCATTCAAACGCCAGATATGTGGTCCGATGAGATTTGTAGTCCAATCCATGTCTATCTAGCCAATAAAAACATAATGACTTTTGGTCTCACAAGTAACTTCTAGGCTAATTTCTTCAAATGGCACTTTTTTCTGGTGCTAAGGTACCAAAACAAAAAGAATACAAGCAACTAAACAGGGGAGACCCGCCAACATTAACCATTAAAAGTAGGTAGTCGATGGGAGATGTCGATTGAAAGTTCTCTCAAAAGCCTGGTTATCTGTGAATTTCCATAATTTTGATATACTTCTCATTGGGTTGTACAAACCCTTTGCATTCCAAACAGAAGGTTGAGAACTTTTAGGAATGAGGCAATGCGAGTGTCTAGCCTTCGTGTTTTTCTTAATTTGGACAGCTCCATATGAATCTCTGACGAGTTTGATACCCTGTTTCAATCCCATACTTTTTTTTTTTTTTTATGTTGAAGAAATTGCCAGAGAGAGAATTTCTGCATTGTATATGAATTATGAAGAATATACACAAATCCTTTTATATAGAGGAAACTAGAAGAAAATAGTTACCTAAGGGAAATAATAATAAAATAAATACAGTAGTGTATCAATTAGAAAAAATATATTCAGAATATACTCTGTAATCAAAATATATTCTAATTATATATAAAATATATTCTAAAGATATTTAACATCTCCTTCAAACGCAAGGTAGAAAACTGAAAACCAAGTTGAGTTAGATACAAGGTCTCGACAGTGGTTGGCGGATGAGTTTGGTAAATAGATTAGTAGGTGATCAGACAGAACGAACACGAGACCAGATGCCAAAACACCTTGAAGTAGTGGGGGAATAAATTGGCAGTCGGATTTCGATGTGCTTGGTTCTTGTTTATGAAACACGTCAGTGAGCAATCTAAATAGCACTGTGGTTATCACAATAGAGAGGAAATAGGAGATAAAGAATTCGCCCAAGTCTTGAAACGCCCACGTGAGCCCAAAGGAACTCGGATGTTGCATACTGCTAAAGGCATGATATTTACCCTCTATATTGCGATCGAGAACAACTATTTGTTTCTTACTAGGCAATGAGATCAAAGAATCACGAGAAACGAAACAATAACCAGTAGAGAGTGACGATCAGTGGGATCGCTGCCCCAATTAGCATCAGAATAGGCATGGAGAGCAGAGTGGACCATGACGGAAATTGAGTCTGTGAAAAAATAAATACCTTTGACATATCGTAAAATCCGCAGGGCTGCAGCATAATGAGTGAACTGAGGAACAAATATGAACTGATTGACAATATGCACAGCATGAGAGATATTTGGTCGTGTAACAGTAAGATAAATCAAGCTGTCAACAAGCTAATGGTAGAGAGTATAATTAGAAAGTGGTTCACCATCAATAGTATTCAAACGGACATTATTTTCTAGTAGAGTATCAATAGTTCTTGTGTCAGTAAGTCTAGCGCAAGACAAGATCTTAGCCAGCATATTTGGTTTGAGAAAAATAGATCCATAAATGGAGCGAATCTCAATGCCTAAGAAAAGAAACTAGCTTAGAGTGCCCAAATCCGTCATTTCAAACTAGAGAGTGAGGAAGTTTTAAGATTGTAATGCCATCCAGATCATCACTAAAAAATCATGTCATAACATGTAGTACAGAAAAACAATATCCTGAGTCAGACTTCATGATAAAGAGAACGGAGTGCCCAAATAATAAGAGCGTGCGAAGAGAAACCAAGCTAAGAAATTGTGGAACTAAATTTGGCAGACCCGACCGCAGGGGATGCTTAAGTCATATAGAGCACGACGTAGAGACAGACCTTATGAGGAGGAGAATACTAATAGTTAGGAGGAGGAGTCATATATACTTTCTCTTGCAAATTACCATTGAGAAAAGTATTTTCTACATCCATTTGAAAAAGACCCCCATCCACGACTACAACAACACCAATAGCGGGTTTGAACAGACGTAAGGTAGAAGCAACAAGAGTAAAGCTCATAATCAATCCCATATTCTTGAGTACAAGCTCAGACAACCAGACATGTTTTATATACTCATTTGCATCTCATTGTTGTTTTGTTAGATGGTAAGTCAATCCATATCCCATGTGTGAGTTTTGTCAAGAGCATCTAATTTATCTTGCATTGCTTTCTCCAAGCAAGATTAGAGGCGGCCTCATGAAAATTGCGAGGCCCATGCAAAGTAGAAAAAGCAAAATAATAATGATAATCACAAAGATGAAAGGTGTCAGTTAATTACTGTAGAGAGAAAAATGAGTAGGGGAATGAGAAGCGGATGATGAAGCTACTGGCGGGGAGGCATTAGGAACGTCCATGGTATGTGATGTTAGAATTGGTGATGATAGAGAACCTGCGAAAGTGGGAGAAGTAACATGAGAGATAATATTTAATGAGATGTCAGTAAAGAAAAGGCGTTCAAAATCAGACAAGTAAGTGTTTTTGAGATATCCAAAAACTTAACATCTTCCCAAAATTCAACATGTTGAGAAATGCAAAGGCGTTTGGAGATAGGATTATAACAATGAATATACCTTATGTACAATTATATACCCTAAGAAACAATAAAGTTGAGAACGAGGTTCTAACTTAGTATGTTCATGAGGTTGAAGAAGAATAAAGTATGCACACCAAAAACGCGAAGAGTGGTGTAATTAAGGAGAGTGTTATACAGACGTTCATAAGGTGATATGTTGTTGGTGACTAATGATGGTGTGCAATTTATGATAAAGACAGTAGTAAGAGTAGCTTCTCCCCAAAATAATTTGGTGACAGAGGCAAAAAGAAGAATGGCACGGAGAGTGTCCAAGATGTGCCAAAGTTTGCATTTTGCACATCCATTTTGTTAAGAAGGACCGGGACATGATAAATAGGAGAGAGTACCATTTTATTTAAGAATGTTGAGAAAAACAGTTTGTTTATATTCTTGGCATTGTCAAAATAAAAAATTGACTTTTGCGAGAAAATTGTGTTTGAATCACTTTTTGAAACTCATCATAAATACCAAGTAACTCAGATCTACTATGCATAAGATAAATCCATGTATATTAAGAATAATCATAAAAAAATGACAAAGTATCAGAACTAAGCATAGTAAAGATGGGAGGGAGCCTCCACACATCAGAGTAAACAAGGTCAAAAAGAGCAGTAGTAAGAGAATCACTATTATAAAAAAGTAATGCATGTTATTTTCTAGTTTGACAAGCAAGACAATGAGAATTTTTGTCAAGTTTAATAGAACCTAAATAATCACAAGATACTAATTTTTATAATTTTGATAAAGAAGCATAATTTAAGCGAGGATGCCAGAGACTAAAAGAGACATGACTATTGGAACTAGAGGCAGCGGCAACAGATTGAGTAGGAACATGAAGAGACTCTAATTTAAACAAATGACCACTTATGGCGGGCCTAATGATTTTCGGTCTGTAGATACGAATTTAAGACAACCATAATTGAAAAAATGTAAAGTTGCAAATCAAGTTCACATAATTGACCAATAGAATAACCCCAAAAAAAAAAAAATTATGAGAAAGCGTAGGAACAAGATAGTATGGTCGACAAGTAAAATCAGGGGTTAACAATAGTGCCCATGTGGTGCTAGTCAAATAGAGGTATTAGTAGTGGTGATAGGATGGAATTAAAAAATGTAAACAAAAAAACACCCATAACAACGAAGTGGGATATGTGATAAGAGAATAAAGACGGCCTTATAAGTCATATGATGCAACAGGTCGTGATCAAAAAAACTAAGATAAAGTACTCGAAATGGTGAGAGGGCGGATGATTATATGAATGAATATTAGTGGTGTGATAAAACTGGATGACTATTGTCTCAACATCAGCAGCAGTAAAGTTGGGATGAAGAAGAAGAAGAATTTCAGGAGATGGCCCCCGATTGAGTCATTGATAGCAATATCTGGCGTTATAGGAACTTCTGCGTTTGGTGTTTATGCATCAGGATGTGAAATCTGTCTTCATAAAAATTGGAGTTAGCATCTACAAAAGCATAATATTTCATTTGAGAGATAGAGGATGCGATGGGTTCTGCTAATCTTAGAGCAGATGATTGTCATAGTGAGTCCAGAAGGTGTTGCCCAGAAAAAGCTAAAAGTGCTGATGATAAATCATAGCCTTCTTCAAGTCTCCTCAGATTGAAGCTCAGCCAAAAGCGTGCCGTCAAGTGTAGGAAGAGGATAGCGGTGAAGAAGAGAAAATTGTTGATTATCATAATCAGGAGGACGAGCTATGAGAAGAAAAGTGGTGAAGAGCGAGCAGTCTCGGTAGGTAGGTATAATAAAAGGCAGCTACATCAGTGGAACAGGTCTAGATAGGCTCTCACTGTGGGCATGATTCTATAAATCGGACATTTACTATAGAATTAGTAAGAGTTTACCCTGTCAAGACCGAAGGTGATAAACGCTAAGTCCTGCAACGGATGCTTGGCATGGGCTCCATCAATAGATTGCATACGTGTCTGGTGCGCCATTTTGCATGCGAATTTGGATTCATGCTGTCAGGGTGTGAAAATAGGTTGGAAAACTTCTAGTTATCTATTTTATTTTAGTTTTTGTTGGGACCAAAATATAATTTTTCAAAATTCAGGGACTCAACTTATAATTTATAAAACTACAAGGACCGAAGGAGTAATTTACCAATAACGAAGGCCTGAACGGGAGCGTGGGAGCGTAGGTCACACTTGTCCTCTACCCCTGACGCGCGTAGTTCCCACGAGCGTGGGAGGTATTTTGGCGACTTGTTTTGGTATTTAGGATTGGTCTTCCCGTTAAAAAGATACTGAGATAATAGTGCTATCAAATGAATGATTTGGAGGCAACTTTGGACAAGACACGAGCTCAACAGTGGTAGATTGTGGACGCAGTTGTTTAGGCATGATTGGATATATGGTCGGCAGGTTGTTCTTCAATCAGTGGATACCAGGACGTTGCCGGAGATTACAGAAGGAAGGGTTAGGCCATTAGACGTGGCTCTGATACTATGTTGAAAGAAATTATATATATATATATATATATCTAGACAACCAAAGGAATAGATTTACATAAGAAACAATATACGTAAGTAAGTAGCGTATCAATTAGGAAGATTTTAGATTATACATTGTAATCTGAATATATTTTTGAACTCTAAAAAATGTATTCTAAAGATATTCTAACACATAATGCACCTTAAAAAACCTCACTATTCCCTGGTTTCAAGAATCGAGCTACCCCATCGATTCCGCCAACAACTAATGTGGATTTGGTCACCTCGCAAGTAGTGATGCAAGAATATAATGGACATTCAGAACTCACTTTGATGTTCCCAAGTTTTTCTCGTGTCCTTTAATAACAAATGTCATGAACTAGTTTTTTTTGATCTGCGAATGTCATGCAAATCAAACGAAATCCTTAAGCACATTACACAATTTTTTTGGACCTCTTGTTTCTTAGATTTTTCCACCATCACCTCCTTTTTATTCTATAGCACTATGTGGGGGGGGTGGTTTTATAAAGATTAGGGATAGAAAATCGAGGTAACACCTGCGGTGATCTATTTTAGGAAAATGATTCTCTGACGGTCAAGTTAGATTATTGAAAAGTGTATGTATAGAGAGAGTATGTATATGTTTTACCAGAGTGAATTCACGTACCTATAAGAGAGAGAAATGATGACTTTATATGGAACAGCTCGGCGCGTATCTTGACGTGCTAGCTGTCTTGTCACTAGATAGACTGTGGCTTGACGCGTGCTCGTATGTGCCGACCCACTATGCCAGTGAGTAGGTGGCTGACCCAGTCACACTCTTAGAGCCTGGCTAGTATCCTGTTGTCAAACTGTTGACGTCTCTATCTTGGCATGGGGGCTGTTAGAAGAAATTTCGCCGTGCAAGTTACCTTCTATCCCTTGACACGCTTTGTGATGCACATGTGTAAATTTTAGGATTTCATATAAGTTTTTTCTTAGTTTTAAGAATGATGCAGAACGAAAAATAAAATTATATTTATTTATTATTATCTTTTATTATTTTTGTAATTAGTTTCTGTTCAAGTATAGGATTCAATTTTTTTAATTAAAATTTTATTAGATTAAAGTTAGATTTTATTTTGGTAGTCTAGTTTAAGTTAGAATTTTAGTGGTTTAGAATTTTAATTTTCTGTCGATTATAAATAAGATGTAACCTTATTTTAAGGAGTTTTTTTTGATTAAATAAAAATGAAGTGATTAAAGAGAGCGTTCTCTTTTCTTGTTTTTGTTCTAAATCTTAGTATTCTTCGAAAATAAACAAAGTTTTGACACTTCTTTTATTTCCATTATTTGCTGTGAATCAATGGGTTTTAGAGAGGGATTTCATTTTTGGCCATTTTGTTAGAATCAAAGGATTCGAGGTCATTTATCATTTTTTTTGCGGCTTCCGCTTCTTTACATCAGTTTGGTATCAGAGCTTGTGCTCGGTTCCTGATTGATTCCTGGCAAGATGCGGTATACGTGGTGGGTACGTATTATGCGACATTGAAGGATGTGTACAAATGTGATGACGGCGGCTGCGGTGGTTAGTTTTTGGGTTTATTTTAGAGTGGCCATTCCACATCAAATAATTAATCTAGATCAATGTGTGGATTGGAGAGTAAGCCACCGGTTTATGACGAGAGTTGATTTCACATAATAAAAGAAGTGAAAGAAAATTTTAATAATTATGTGTTGCAATATCAATTTGTTTATGGCCGAAAATTTCACTTTTTGAAGTTGTCAATAATTGTTGGGACACTAGCCGAATCACTGACTCCAGTGCCAGTACCAACATAGAATGACTCTCATCACCAAGCACTCCAACATTTCTATCTCTCTCGGTTTTACTTATGTCAACCAAGTCATATATGAGTAAAAAAATAACAAATAAAATAAAAAAGATATGAAGAGTTCAACAATTGTAATTTTGAACTTTATAAGTTAACAGGTTGTGGGTACTCATAGTTTAAAGTAATTGACACTTAACAATTTTCATTATTCTAAAGATTAGCTGATGAGATAATTTATATTATAAAAAAATCAATTGATTAGAACAACGTCAATAAGACAATCTATTTTATTCGAAAACTTGTTGGAGAACGAACTTTAACATTTTTTTATAGAAAATCTATTTGTTTTTTTTAAATTCATTTTAACCATGCATGTGAGAGCTAATGTTCGATCAATTTATTTTTTATGAGAATCTTGTGTGAGTCATAACAATAACAATTCAAACACTGAAATGAATTCTATGTAATGCATAACTTGCCGACCTTTAAGTAAAGTTGAAATCACAATATGTATGGACATGCATGTTTGCATGAAATTTGTGTGCTGCTAGTAGGAAAGAAATATTATTTCATCTGTTTGTAGGTTTTTGGAGCTAACTATTTCAGTCTGTTTTTTGTGACATTTGATTGGTAATTTCCCCTTCCTCAAGATTTGGATATTTCCAACATTCTGTTCCAACTAACAGTTGCACAAAATCAGCAAATGAAAAACACAAAGATCCAACAGTTGGACACTGGCAGGTAGCTAGATTGTCATTTTCCTACGTTCATCACCTCCTTAATTGGGTCAGGCAAGAAAAATATTTTAAAAAAAAAAAAGGTTATGTAACAACTAACAAGACTGCACATGACTAATGCCCCCTAAGATCATCTTTTTATGTATTATCAATTAAAATACTTCAAAAACCCTAGTGTAGTTCAGGCAGCCGGTAAAATATTTGAATTTATGTTCAAGAAACGTCACATTTTGGAGTTCTCCTTAGGGTTATGTTTTGATATTACTTTTAAGAACTAACGACCTGGACTATTAGTACTGTGAAAAGCTTACTTTAACCTATTTTTTATTAAGTGAAAAATTAAACAATGAACTAAATAGCCCTTGGAAACGTTAATTTTTCAACAAAATGAAGGATTAGAAATCCTAATAGGAGGGGTGGTATTACTAATCCAAGTCTCATTACTAATTTTGAGGAGATTAAATGGATTTCTAATCGCCATCAAATTTAAGTATGTTATCAAACATAGTCTAGAGTCACTAGAAGTTTTCTGCCTACGTTACCTTTAGAAACCCAAATTAGTTTTTATCAAACCCAATGTTTTAAGCGGGCATCCGAACTATAAAAAAATAATTACAAATATATCTTTATATTTTTTATTAAGGAAACATAGAATAATTGCCTTCATCACGCCCATGCAATAGACCTTTGAACATCCTATCTCAAAATATTTATTGTTATAAATTTAAAACTTTCCTAATAATACGCTTATCTCTTCAAATAATATGAATATAAGAGAGAACAAAAAAAATAATGAATATTTTGGGGAACTTAGTGAACAAATTTTCTTACGCTACGTGTGTGTGTGTGTGTGTGTGAATTGCACGTTCTTCATTTGGATTCCCTTACAGCAAACGCCTCAAAAGCTTAGCTTGCCGCCGTGTCTCTAGTTTGTTTCGTCAACACATTGATTAAGGGAACCTTTAAAGAAGAAACCTGACTTTTGACATAATAACCAATTATTTTGGAGGAATCACTTAGTGATCATCAAAGTTTAAAATAAACGAAAGCTTGATAAATGGTTTGATTGAATTATTTTTGAATATACTTTTTAAAATTTTTAGAGAATAACTTACTGAAATAAAAAATGAGAACCTAATTTGTTAACAAAGTTAAAACCTCAGAGTTCTTTTTATAATTCTTTCTACAAAAAACAAGTGGAAAGGTTTATAGTCTTGAATTCATAAACTATTAGACTCCTTGCATGGCCCAATTACATATTTATGTGCGGCACTACAAGTTACCATTTAGTTTTGTGTGATCTATAGTACAGAGGCCCATTTTAACCTGACTCGTTAACGGCCTTGTTATTTGTATTAGCGGGTCTGAGACCAAGATAGCCATTTAGCTTGAACTCGACCCTAAACAGTACTATAGGCACAGCTGGACAGCCTTCGCGAAGTCTGACCAATAAAATAGCCCCGCCCCCCACCCCCCATTAATCCCATTATGGTCCAACCCGTCGGCCCGTATTAAACAGACCGGAATAATCCAGCCCATTATCCAGCAGGTCCGACCTATTAACCCAGCTTGGTCTGGCTCGTTAAAGGCCAATTTTTTTTTCTTTTTCCTGGAGGATTCGAACTTGAAACCTCGCCCTCCGATAAACCCATTTTTATGGTTATATTGTTACTTTGTAAGCGAAAGAATGAGTAACGCAAATTAATGATTAAGTTGGTGCCAACCTAATGAGATGTACTTAACTATAGTTGATTAATATCTAATTTTTTTTTTATTTTTGGAATTATTTAAAATTATTTTAAATTTTTACAATCAATGTATTGACATTTTATCAATAAATAAAATTAATCTTTTGACTTTAAGTCTTTTTTATTTATTGATTTAATTTTAATATATTATTCAATTGAAATACATTGTTATTGTAATTACTAAAATTATAATTTAAAATTCTTATTATTTTAAGGAATAATAACATATTTTTGTAACATTACAAAGAAAAAAAAATGTGATACAAAATAATAGCATACATTCAAATAAAATGTGTTAGAATATCGTAAAAAAAAAAAAAAAGAGCCGGCCAGTCCAGAATTGGAATCGGTTTGTTACTGTTTGTGTGTAGCGTCCAGTCAGATACTAGGGACCGAGTCATGGGCCCGGACTGAAGCAACAAAGGATGGTTTATGAATTGGGCCTAACTCGATCCATTACTGTAGCGGACTGAGCTCTGTTCAGCCAGTGAACGACCCACAAACTCGTTACTGTAGCGGTGTTAGTCCAGCCTAGACCTCTATTTGTGCACCTCTATAGTAAAATAGAATCTTGACTCTAAGTTTTTTTTTTTACTAAATTATGACAAACGTTATTAGCATAAATTACTGATATTAACTAAAATTTTGTGTTGTTTTTTATTTTTACTTTGTGTTAGATGTAGTTGTTTCGCTATCCCATGCACCCACTGCCATTTTCTTCTAGAATCTGGATCTAAAGTGATAATTAACTTACAGTTGTGGTAGGGTGGGTGATAGGGGACTAATTATATGAACATCACAGACTAGAATCTTGATTAGTCCTAAATAAATGAAAAAATATTAGCATAAATACTTGAAATTAAACTAAAATTTGTATTTATTTTGTTATTGGATTGTTGCGTACGGTATTCCCAGCACCAGACCTTTTTCTAGAATCTTGATGTAGTGACTATATAACTCACCAATTGCTGTAATTTGTGTTCTATCGGACTCACAGCAATAGAATCTTGATATAGTCACTAATTACGACAAAAATTATCAGAGTAAATAACTTGATAATTACTAATTTTTTGTATTTTCCTTCTTTACTTTGTTTGTTTGGATTTGTGCAGCCGCTATTTCCCATGCCAACGGCCATTTTTCAAAGAATCTTGATATAGTGACCTACAATTGATGTAGTTTGTGTTATCTAGGACTCACATCAAATAAAATCTAATATAGTCGCTAAATATCTGAAAAAAGTTATTATGTGAAATTACTTGATAAGTAACTAAAATTTTTTAATTTTTTTTTTGGAGTGTTGAATTTGTTGTGGATTGGTGGTCCGCTATTCCCATCCCTACAGCCATTTTTCAGCAAAACCATATAGCTATAACACTCACTTTACAATATTAATGGTGTAAAGACGGTGGTGCTAATTTTAGTGTTCACAAGCTCCCTCATTTAATATGGAAAAAAAAACGAAGGAATAAAACTAAATTGTAACAAACGGTCCTAACAAATGTTTGGTAAGAGAGTTTTGTAAATTTATTTAATTATTATGGTATTGGTGTAATTTTGGCATTGTTTTGATTTCAATTCAATTTTTAAAATGTAATAATTTAGAAATAAATTCCCCCAAATTCTCTCACTAAGTTTTCTAAGAGAGTTTGTGAATTTATTTACTAAGAGGGATGGATCCCAAGGGGACGTAGGGGGATGATATCAAAACTAAAAAAAAATCTTAAATTATTCTAAACTGTTGAAAATAATTTTGAAATAATATAAGTTTGCAGTCCCAAATTATAGATCTTACACCTCTTTGCCAATACGTATATACTTTTCGTACTCTCAAGATTAAAATCCTTAATTCGTTCTGTTACTAGAGTAGTATGCACGTAACATTGTTGAATATATTCAAGTTAAAATAAACTTTTAATCACAACTAAAAAAACTGTGACAGGTTGGGTGATAACAATGATCATCAACGCAAGCCACTCCCTCATTTTTAAGTAATGATCCCAAAATGAGGCATGTCATTAATAGAATGACAGTCCACCTGATTAGTGACGTGGCAAGAGCATACATGATGGTTGATTGAAAGTAGCTTCCCCATCTATAATACAAATCACAATCCGTTTGAATCAAAATCTATCTTCTCATGCTATCTACGTGAAAGTAATTTGATTGTTGATCAAAGTGTCAGATTCACCTTTTTTCAAATTAGGTGTTTCCCGCCTAAAAGATCACTGCAAGCTCTCGCCGCCCAGCACGGTTCACTTGAGCTCGCAGCATAGTCTCCATTCTCGCACCTCCCATACTTTCTCAACCCCTTGAGACTGTTTTAATACTTTTTTAGTGGATTTTTATTACTTTCACTGTGAGTTTTATATATATATTTTATTAAAATTGTATAACCCTTTATTTCTTTTTCTTTTCAATACCCCTTGATTTTTTATTTTTTCTTTACTTTCACTTAAAATTTTATATATAAAAAATTTGGATAAGATTTTATATTAATTTTAAAAAAATTTTTTACTCCACCTTATATTTTATACAAAAAAAATATGAATCAAAATTTTTTAATTTTTTTTTAATTTCGGGGGTTGATAGTGTATATGTGATTTGAGTCTTTTTTTAATATCCATTGATTCTTTTTTTTTTGCTTTCACTTTGAATTTTTATATAAAAATAATAGTAAAAAATATAAATTTTTTTTTGGAAAAGATATTGATTATAAGTTATGGATTCGATTATTATGTCTTATGTAATATGAATTTATTACTGTATAATACGGTTAAAAGTTATATTTTTCTTATGTATTTTATGAGAAATCAAACTACTAAAAATACATTATTAATTTACAAGGATAGTCTCAAATAACAAAAAAATATATAACTCTTCCCCAACCATCGAATTTAAAAAAATATAAAAATTTGTTCACATTCTTTTTTTTATAAAAAAGATAAGAGAAAGTATAAAAAAAATTATAAATATAATTTTTTTTATATACAAATTGAAATGAAAGTAAAAAAAAAATCAAGGGGTGGTATTAAAAAAAATAAAGGGGTTATAAAAAATTTTATATAATTTTTTTTTATATAAAAAAAAGTCAGAAGTGAAAGTAAAAAAAAAATCAAGGTGTATTAAAAAAAAGAATAAAGATGGTCAATAAAAAAAAGAATAACCGGTTGAATACAAAATTGAGTCTCGAGGAAGACGTTGAGGATAAAAGTTAAAAGTCAAAAAAAAAGTAACATCAAGGGATAAGGTGAGAAAAACCGCTCTCTTATGTTAGTGTTAGATTAAATTAGTAATTTTTTTAAAAAGCAACTTGAGAGCTATTTTATTTCTGATTATTTTTATTTGTTCTTCTTACATGAAGAATCATCAAAATTGATGAAATTAATAATTTTTTTTTTTGCGTAGTGCCCGTGAGCACAGGCAATTCCTTCGGTATTTTAGATAGGAACTAGTGTCCAACATGATTCTGATATTTTTACATGTGCACTTACTCTCCCGCTAAATTACTATAAATACAACTATTTGGATCCAAAACCCTCTTCGTCCCCCCCATCTCTCCAAAAAATGGTGCCACAAGGGCTCCTCCATCTTTTCTTCTCTCTTCTCATCCTTCCTTCTTAGCTCCAACCCATGGGAAGAGAAGAAACAGGACTGAGGCTCAAGGCCTTCTCGACAAGTCTAAGCTGACGAAAAATTCTTGCAGTCGACATAGCAGTTTCGAGGTGGAGCGGTGACTTCAACGTGGAGAAGGGTTTGAGGTTCTTCCAACAGGAGGGGCTGAAGGAGAGAGGAGAGGATTGAGAAATTGCCAGGTTCAGCAGCCCAATGTTGAATTCTCTTCACTATGGTGGGGGCTAGTCACAGTGAATGAATCAACTGGAAAGCATTCTATTATTACTTTGCTGAAGCCCAAAAGGTGCTCACCACTCCTTGCCACTTCTTCTTGGCTAATGGAGGTAATATTTTCATGTATGTTTTCAAATTTTTGTTTTTGTTTTGTTTGGGGTCAGTGTGTCAATAGTATGGCAATTAATGTTTAGCTTTTTGGGTTCATGTAACAAAAAGATAATCTAATTATCAGTAATTCATGGTAACTTAGACAAATTAATTATCGTTGTCAGTTTATTTTCAGTGCTTAGTTTATCTAGGATTTATAACACTAAAAAGATAAATTTGAAACTATTTTTATAAACCACTATTGTTTTATATATTAGATGGTTTGTAATTCTCAAAATAATGCGGGGTCTTACGGAGAAAGAGCATTAGATTTCTACATAGATTGTAATTAGTAATTAGAAAGTATATTTACTTATTCTTATCATTCATATTAATACTCTCACAATTCCTAGCATCTGAGCCTTAAATATCATGACATTTTATTAAAAGTTTTATCGTGGAGATTGTCAAGTACAAATTTTCTGCTACTAAGGTACTTGACATGACGAGTGAGGAGTAAACACAAATCTTGTATTTAAGGTGCATGACATGACGTCTCTTGTTGAGGAGTTCGCGCCATGCATAGTTTAAAAGTCTGTTTTTTTCTAGTTTAAATTTCATTGTCGCTTGTTGTTTTCTTACTTTTAAAATTATTATTAATATCCCCTTCAAATCTAATTGTTTTGGCAAAAAATGATAAGATTGATCTTATATTTAGTGCTTCAAAATTTCTTTTAGTACTACACCAATCAAATAAATAAAAATTCTCTTTTTTTTTAAATATATTTATTGTAAACTACTCTATTTTTATTTTATATTAACAATAAATAGTTTTAAAAAAGAATTTGATCTAAAATTTTTAATGTATGTTTTAAGTAATCTTTAATCAACTGTACTTAAAAATAAAAATTGCTGTCAATAAGAATGTTTTTTCAAAAAAATAATCTAAAAATATTCTACTTTTTAATGCTCCTAATCTAAATATATTTAAAAAATAAACCTGTTATTCAATTTTAAAAATAAGAATATTTATTCTTTTCATAGGTTGTTTGACAATTTTATTATTTTTTCACAAAAATATCTATAAATAGGAATCTTAAAACTAATTTTAATAATAGATAAGTCTGCTAATTGGAGGTAATGAAATTGATCCTATATCCTACAACTGTGTGTGGCAATAAATATTAGGTTGTGACACTGATATAACATCGACATTATACTATTCAATAAAATCTGACATTGTGTAGTGAGGGCCACGTGGTAGATTAATAAGGACAAGTAATATACCACTAATTCTTTCTTTCAGGTCATGTGGCCCGTTGACATATATATAATGGTGTCGTGTTATGCTCAGTAATTAGTATTTATTAACACATACTTGCATATAAATTCTTCATTTATATTGTGGGAACCCATATATTTGTGTGAGGGTCAGACAATTAGGTTGGTGGACGCGTTTCCATATTTTTATAATATAAAAATATTGGATTTGTAACTTTCCCTTACACTTAATTTGGTTCGATTTTTTAGGAGCAAAAAAAAACTATATTTCAACGTGTATTGAAAAGATAATATCATATGAAGGTTGTATTTAAATCGGAATTAGAGATGAAAAACAAATTAATTTTATTTTTTTACTGGATTTTCTCACTTTTAACACGGGAAGACAGATGCCATTACTCGAATCCAGCCGCCACCGCTTCGTGCATGTCACCGCTTCGTACTTTGTTTGTCACAGGGCCTGGTTGTTCATCGTCTTGCCTATTGGAGCAATGCCAGAACTCGACCATTTCGAGTCCATAGTGAGGGAAAGACACTCTACAAAAATAGATATTCTTGGAACCATGGTACGTTATCTTTTTTTCTCTCTTTCTACCGAGTTTCGGAAAATTGGGATTCTTGAAAAAATCAAAATTAGTGGTCGTTCTTCTTAAAAAAATATATTTTTAGTGCTTTTTCAAAAAAATAAGTTTTTTTTCAAAATAATTTGAGGAAATCAAGTTTGGAAAAACCGCATGCTCAACAAATTTTTGAGAAAACATTATGAGTAATTGCGTTTTAAAAAATAACAATCTAGATTTTCTTGATGTTCACAGACTGCAAATGTTTTGTTTTTGGAGTCGCCGGTGGCGTAGGGTTTTCGTACTCGAACACGACAACTGATCTTGAGAGGGGTGGAGGACAAAAAAAAAACAGATTCAGATAATTATGTGGTCTTGTGGAATTGGCGTGAGAGGTTTCCCGGAGTTACAAAAACAAGGATTTTTTACATTTCTGGGGGGAAAGCTATGCAGGCTATGTACCTCAACTTGCACATACTATAGTCACAATAACAAGAAGGCCAACAAGACCCATGGTCAACCTCAAAGGAATCATTGTAAGTCTCTCTTTGTACCATTTTAAAACGGACGTTGATTTTAATATTAGGAAAGCTTAATATACATTTAAAACACAAATTTGTAATTCACACATAAAATAAAATATGAAGTTTAATACGTGGTGACTATTTATAAGTTTCTGAAAATACTGCTCTCTCTGTCCCATTTTTTATTGTTTATTTTGGAAAATGAACTTTTTAGTATCACATATGTTGAAAAGTTTTAGTTTCAAAATTACCTTTCGACAATCTGACAAATTTAAAATGAAAGGCAAAATAAAAAAAATGGACCAAAATTTTTCAAACCAAACTTAAAGTGGCTTCGTGTCCATCCTTTATCCTTATTTGTCACATGGTGGAATAATTGAACATTGGATACAATGGGCTTACTTAATACCTCTCCTTCTATTAATGGTGATGGAGGGCCCATTTCATAGGATTAGTGTCATATTCTTGCTACCAAAATGACAAGCAAAAGATTACAAATATGAGAAATGCTTGTCCTTTTGCATACCGAGAACTTGGGACCAGTGCTTATAAATTCCAAATAAGAAAGGACTAGGATGACTCAAGGTTGGTTGTCCAGAAGTGTTTGCCTTGTCCGCTCGGCGCTATGCCTGACCAAACTGAACCGCCTGGAACTTTGCCTAAACTTCCCCCACTGTGCGAGTCCGAGAAAATTATCCTTTCTCATACACATAGTTTTGAGATAGAAGCATATTATAGAGTTACGTAACTAAAATGTCTTTCCGGTGCAAAATGCACCTATTAGACAAGGGAACATCTATTGCGAGCTTCATTTTGATAATTCAATAAATTTTAGTTGATAAAAATATAAATTATAAAAAATCGTATGATCGATAAAAATCAATATATGTTCAATATATTTTATAACTTAATAAATGCGGGAGGAATACAAAATTATAATAAAACTATCTTAATATAAATTAATGTTAACCGATAAATTAAATAAATTATATCTATCAATGTGATTTTGTACAGTATTAAACTTTCGATGAGATATACAATATCAACAGAGTGGATCATCAAAATAGACTCAAAATAGAGTCTAAAAATATTGAAATACAATGTACAATCCAAATTTGGACTGCAGTAAAGCTGGGCCTTGTGTAATAGAAGCATTGCACGTGTATGAGATTTTAGTTATGGACCCTCCTAGATGCTTCTATGTTAAAATATGCGACAAGAAAGAAAGAGAATAGTTAGTAGGGGAATAGGCAAATAGTCTAAAAATATTTTGGATTGTGAGGAAGCAGCATCCTTGGATAATAGGGTGAGAGAGAGAATTATAATTTTACCTAAACTAAAAAATTCATTCAAATGCATTGATATTGAAATTAATCACCTAAACTATAGGAGTTGCGGTTGCCTGTGGTATAAGCCTTAGAATTTGAAGGTGGCGCTCCCTTCAGGTTCAAGTTTAAATTTTTTAAGTTTTTATCAATTTCTAAGTGCATAGATGGGACCCTGCCCTGCTTTAATTTAGGGTCTCTGCTTTGATATGACATGGATCCTCCAGAATTAATCGGTCATGGCTGAATACCAAATTATTCAAAAAAGAAACATATATCACATTACATATCTGCGTGGGTATTTTTCTACAAGGCTTGAGTATATTGTATAATACACACTAAAAGTAAAACTGGGGGATTCGATTGCAGACGGAATAGTGGGACTGTCACTTAAAGTTTCTAAACAAATTTCTTTTCTTAGTATCATTCTTTGTGTATGTTTTTAAAATTATGATTTCAGGACTCTAGTGTATATTATATATTGTATATATAATAGGAAATTTATTTCTATCCTCTATTTTTGATATTCTACACTCCAAAATAGGAGAGTGTAGATATCATTTTTGGAAGGGTAGAACTCATTTTCCTATAATATATACATATAATATATGTATATCTATTAAAGTTAGAATTCTATGTTCTCCTTGGCCACTAAGCAGAGATAGGATGCCACAGAGTAATAAAGAAGTAGGTTGACCCCAAAAGTATTAAAGCTTGTTAAGTAGGAGAATACAAGATACATACTAATCAATTTGTCCGTAAAACAAATAATGTTTTTATATGTGCAACCTATAGAAAATGCAAAAATCTATAAATCACACATCCATGTGATTAATTTATGATCAAACATTTTAATGACTCTGTTATTGTGCAATCTACAGATTGGAAATGCGTTGATCACGTGATACCGTTGGTGGAATCTACGATACTGGCGAGCCCACGCTATCATTTCCGACGAATCTTGTAACCTGATCAAGAAAAATTACCTGTACTGTCGGGTCAATGCCACCCCTTCGTCGTTGGTAAATGCAGGGCTGTTGGGAATGGATGTTTTATGGATCTGGAAATATTGACCTCTCAACCATCTAGCCCCGTTGGTCACAATACAATCTCACTCAAAAGCCCAAGAAGGGTTATGTAAGTTACTCTCCCCCCCACGAATTTGCAATAATGGAACAATAGTACGATGTGACTATTAATAATCATTCATTTACTATCTGAACTTCACATCTGTTGTAAACCCAGTAAACACGGTGATATTTACTAGTTAGAGCAGTTGTGAACACATCGACCACACAAGTATATCATATTTAGTAATTGAAGTGCGAAAAATTGACAATGTTTAGCATTACCGTGACTAATGATAACGAATGGGGCATTAACAAACGGTCCGAGATAGCATTTTATTGCGTTTGCTAGAAACGTGTATACTCACATGTGGTAGGACTTGATTTTTATGAGATTCCACCACATGAAAGTATGGCCATGTCAATACTGACCCAAAAAATACACGGTCTCTAATTTTTTTATTTTTATATTCAAAATATCTTTGGGTTTGGAGTTAAAATTAAGGTCATTAAAATGTTGAAAAAAGTAAATTTGGAATTTGGAAACATCATTTGGGACCACTCTTAAGGGCCGTGGTGGGTGGTTGGTAAACGTTTAAGATCAGCATTAATTGTGTCTCTAGAAAGTTAACTAAACTCTAGTTAGCATTGTATTAAGGTAATTGGATCTTCTAATGATGAAGCAAATTAATTTGAAAAATATTTTAAAGTTTGTTAAAGTTTTTTTAGCTCTAATTTTAATTTTATAGATTTTGAGCCTGAATCGAAAAACGGATTAGATAATTCTTTCCAACCAAACATTAGTCGACTAGACTTGGGAGATGGGCCCTATTACAAACAATGTTCATATTGTTTTGGTGCAGTTGTTGGATTTTGATACTTGCAGTGACTATTTCGTGCATGTTATATGAATACCCCTGAGTTCAAAAAGGCCCTTTCATGCCAATGGTACCAAACTCAGCTATGATTGGGAATCATGAAGGTTTCTCTATCTCTCTTCTCTCTCTCTTCTCTCCTCTTCTCTCCTCTCTCTCTCTTTGTGGGGTGTTGCATGCTTGCATGATGCCAAAAGAACTGACTTTGAACGGAAACTGTTGGACAAAATAATTGCGTGAAGTCATCAATATTGGGATGACAGCCCATCAACAATTCTTCCCCTCCTCAAGAGTTCATGGAAAAATGGAATTCGAGTTGGATATTTAGGTAATTTACCCTTCAATTGCTCGCATTTTATTCTTTAATTTCAGAAGTAGATTGAGAACACCATTTAATGATTTTCATAAATGAAATGATCTTTTTCTACCAACACAAAAAGTTAGATATTTATTATATCTAAAAATTTTACTAGACATCCTTCATTAATAGTCAAATATAAAATAAGAACGTTGTAGCTCGCAAACTCTGTGAGATTTAATAATGTGTAAGTTGCATTCTATCTTATTTTACATAAATAAGTACCTAATGACGCGCAAACTGTCCATATTTGGGAGGCTGCAAAACATATAAATTTTCCGATAAACTTATAAATTCAGGATATGATGACGGATCTTTTCATTATTTGCAGAATGCAGTCACACTGCTAATCATTTCATCGTGAGCGTCATTATGTGAATATTTTTTCATGGTAGTGGTAGTGGGTGAAATCATGATGTTTTCATCATAAAGGACTTTTCTCATTAAAGTGAAAATGCTCAATAGATATTAGTTAATTAAACGAGAGAAGAAAAATGTAATTTTGCTGTAATTTTCTTTATTTTCTTTATTGATAAAATCTATTATCCAAACATAGGATAGGACTTAATGAGTGAGAAAATTTAATGAAAAAAACACAAACTGGCTATTAATAACATATTAAAATAAGATGATCTCCATGAGCGTATTATAGGGATTATTATAATTTTAAAATTTATTTTGTATAAATATACGTGGTGACACAAGATGGAAGAATACAAGTGACTTCAACTAATTTTCTATTAATAAGATCAAACTCCTGTCAAGAATGCATGGATCCTTGGATGCTCAATGGCGAGGTAATTTGTTTCATTAATTGAAATTTTTTTTTGTGCAATCATATAAATGCCTGTTTATTTTAAAAAAATCTATATAACATTCATCATCATCTAAGAAAGTGCCATAGAGTTTAGGCTTATGTAGGTTTTCTAGTGTGGGCCAAATTTAAGCAAAACCCATAGCACAGATTTGGGCCATTGTTAGTGGAACCTAATCATATAGGAAAAGTATGCCCAACACCAGGATTATGACACCTTTCCTTAAAATTATTAACTGATTCTCACTTTGACCCTTAAAATATTTTTCTACATTGACTTTAAAATTTTAGTTTTTTTTCAATTAAGATCAATTCTTAATCCGTCAAAATTATTGATGAAAAGTGTGAAACAGACGAAAAAGTGACACGTGAAGAGATGTGGCACGTATTCTTAAGCACCCGTCGTAAAACCATTAAATCCAATGCCAAACGTGGAGTGGAGGGAGGGAGGGAGAGACGCCTGAGATTCAATTTTTGGCCTTGGACGCCGTCCTCTAATCTAACCTTTTCCACAAGAACCGAACCAACCATCAGAAGACAGCGGGAAACAACCGTAGCATGCAATTGCGAAATCAACGCCGCCCGCCGATACTTGGTCATGCTTGACGGTCCGGGGCAGGTGAGGATGAGGGAGGGGGACTGGGTTTGTACGGTGTTCGGTGCAAACAACTTCCTCGTCGATCCATACTGTGGTGTGTACGCGCGCGTGCGGTTGTCGCCTGCAACAAAGGATGGGGAAAGTGGAATGATTTGGAGTTTTTTGTTGGGATTTGGGACGTTTGGGTTTGGGTTGGGTTTGGGGCATGGGTATGGGTTAGCAATGGCTAGGCGTCAAGATTGCCAAGTGCATTTCCGTCAATAGTTTTAATGGGGCTAAGGATTTGGCCTTAAATGGAAAAAAATTAACAGGTTACGGGCCAATGTGATGAAAATGTTTTGTTTCAGGACTAAAGTGAGGAATCGGCCGAGTTGGATTAACGATTTTAACAACGAACGACCGTGTTTGGCATTAAAAGATTTTGAAACGATGATGAAATAGTAATATATTACTTTAAAATTATGAACGATATATATTTAAATTAACTTAGTTTTTCAAACCAGTAAGAATTCTGAGGGCAATTCTGATTAATAACATTGCCGACAAGTATTGAGCTTAGTGACAATTAATTCTAACCCTCTTTGCCGATTAATTTTATATTTGTAAAAGGAAAAGTTGGAATGTATTGCAAGTTTTTTCTTTTTTCAAGGAGGAAGTTATTTTGCAAATTCGTAAAGTGTAAAGTTTTTGTTGTTTTAAATAAGGAAGTTCCTATAATTTTACAGTACCGCAAAAATTCTGCTCCGTTGCTTCCATTAATCCTGTTATTATTCCCTTTTGTGTCAGGTGGGGGAATACCGAAGTTTACAAGGGGGACCTAAATTTGCAAAGTTAGAGGAGCAGGGCATCAAGTCCAAGCTACAAACCTAAGAGCTCTCCACTCATCATCACTTCTTGGCGGGACACCTCTCCCCAATACTTCAAGACATGACTAATCTCTTCTCATCTCTCGTGACACCAAATCACAATTCCACCAAAGTCTCTCAGCTACTTGGGTACCAGACATTGATATACTCAAACCTAGCTGCGCATGGGCATTAGGATGTGTTTGGTTTAAGCAAAAATTTGGTGAATAAAAAGAAATAAAAGAGTAAAAGTGATAAAATCCAAAGATTCAGATTTAAATGAATAGTATTTAATCGCATCCAAAAATACGGATATTTACACAAAAAATGGAACAATATTGATAAAAAGATAGTTACTCCAAATGTCTGTCATTAATAAACCACAAAGTACCAACATGAGTGTAGATCTCACGCTCTCATTAAATCTCACTTCCATTTGAGTATTTTTTCTAATGATTAAGAGGTTACTGCAACTTACAACAAACAATTAAAAAACAATGAATCAGTGAAGGAATGAACAAATAACATGTTCACCAACCTTGAGTTGTGAAAATATTGTAAACATCTTATCCTGAACATTTTCGGGATCTGTTACAGTGTAAGTAAGCTCATCAGAAGAATAGGAGGGGAATAACGAATCTTACTTCCCATGGGTTGTCGAATCGTACTACAACACAACATATTATAACCAATACACCGTCCTTTGAGATTTGTAGTCCAACCCCCATTGTCTAATCTAGGCCAATAAAAGGGCCCATAATGACTTTTGGGTCTCGGTACTTCTAGGCTATTTTCTACAAATGGCACTCTTTTTCTGGTGCTAAGGTACAAAACAAAAACAAGACGAACAATACACAGGGACAACGCTAAACACCATCAAAAGTATATTTTTTTTAAAAGTCGATGCGGAAATGTCGATGAAAATTCTCTCAAAAGCGGTTATCTGCTGAATTTCCAATGTGATATACTCGAATGTGTGTTGTAACAACCTTTGCATTCCAACACACGAGCCCCTAATAGAGGCGAAAACTTTTAGGAATGAGTTCAATGCGAGTGTCTACTGAGAGCATTCTTGCTTTCTAATTTGGACGGACTCCATAGTGAATTCTCTCCAGCAGTTTTGATACACTTGTTTTTCCTCCATAATGCACTTGAAAAAACGTCACCTGTGTCCTGGTTCAAGAATCGTAGCACACAATCTATTCAGCCAACAAAACTAATGCGATTTGTCACATCGCAATTGAGCATAAAATATATGACTTCGACCACTCAGATGTTCCACAAAGTTCTATGTCCTGCAAGATAAAAAATGTCATGCAAATCAAAAGAAATTCCTCAAGCGGAAAACAATTTTTTGGACATCTTGTCTTTCATTTTTTGGACATCTTGTTTCTTAGATTTTCACCATCAACTCCATTTATATATAGCACTGGGTTATGGCCTTTTGTCTTAGATAACTTGTAGCTAATATGCTTGCACATGACAGACTGGTAAAAGGTAGCTTATTGGCACATCCTGGCTGACAAACCCAACCAATCAGAAGAACGAACCTTTTTTTGTCTTCCTTCTTATAGTATGACAATAGGACCTGAATTCGAACTAACCATAAAGACGCCCTCTTGTAACGTCTTGCTTCGTACAGGTTTTATCCCTCTATGGTCTGTCCTTTCAACACGTCATTGACGAATGCCACAAGAAGAACAAAATTCTCATCCTTGCACTTTCAATTTCGGGATGCATTTACCGAAGGCCAGTGATCTTAATTAACATTCAATTACTGTGATTTAATGCGATTGGATTAACTTTGTCTTCAATTGACGGTTCGAATGAAATCAGCAAATAGTTGGATATCTGTGGTGTTCTTGTGAGAAATGATGGCGCGAAAATTAAGGTAGAACATGCGGTGGTCTAGCGGTGGAGATGTAGGATTATTGGTGGATGCTCGGTGACGATTTAGCTGCCAGCATAGAAACAGTTTGAGATGGGCCGCGTGAGCTGTTTTCAGAAAATGGCTTACGATGGTCAAGTTAGATGATCGAAGAAGGTGTAAGTAGAAAGAGAAAGTGTATGTATGTTCGATAGCAACAAAATCGATTAACTTGCGCAGAACAACCGTTCTTCCTTTATATCCCAGCTCAACGCGTACCTGATGTTTAGCTGTCTGTCACCGGGCATACTATAGCTCAAGCGCGCTAACGACTATGTCAAAGAGTAGGCGGCTGACCCAGCCACGCCCCTACAGCATTGCTAGTAGAGCTTCATCATGCTACCGATGTCTCAATCCCGGCGTAGGGCTATTAGTAAGAATTATAACGTGCAAGTCATCTTCTGTCCCTTGACACCCCTCGGGATTTCCATTGGCCGTTGTCCCTCGTCCAAGCTCCAGCGTGGTTTCCTCCAGCTTGCTAAATAGCGACAGCCTCAAGGGTATTGATTGCACTAGCTCGGACGATGGTGGTGTTTGGTAGTTAGTATGCCGTGCTTCGGTGCGGTGATCCTCGAGCTTGCTCTGTAGTGACAATGCGATGAAAGAACTTTGCCCTAGCTCGGCAAATGCTTTTGGCCTAGTAAGGCCAACATTTTACCATTATATATTTCATCCCCTTATAATTGTTCCTCAATTCGCGTGAGCTGGTGCGATACTCGCCGAGGTCATGTGAGCTAGATATGCTCGTTCTTGGTTGGTTTTGGTGGCAGTTGACCGCACATGGTTCTTTGCATTGCCTTTTCGTATTCTCAAATGTGGTCCTCATGCGTTTCATATTGGCAGTTGGCTCTTGGTTTTCCATTGTAATAACGATCAATTCATCTTTTTCATCAGACCCTTGGTTTCCTGTCATTATGACAGATCCTTCGTATTCTATGCACCTATGGTTCCTTTGCCTTCCTTTTGCCCTATATAAACGCTAGGTTTTAACAAGATTCTCCCAGAGCGAGAATGAGATTTCTCATTCCTTATAATTGTGATCTGATCGCCACGATCACTCTTCGGCCGTTATATGGGCAATTTACTGGTTCGCAAATGTTTTTTTTTTTTTTTTTTTTTTTTTTGAATTGTTTCGTCGAACTGGGTTGTCGATCACAATTCGAGGGGGCCCTCATCATAAGCTCTATTGTGATGTGTTCTCATTCTGTGAGGCTGGAAAATTCTCTTGTACTAAAAGTAATATGTGTTGAGCCGTAAGTGCCTCTCTTGTATCTAATGACACTTGGTGGCAAGCAAGCAAATGCCTCCCTTGTAGCTGATAAATAATCTGCTGCAAGCAGCGGTGGTCAATACTTTCTTTTTCGCCTTGCTGGTAGTAATATTGAAGGCCTGAATAATGGATATCCACTTGGTGGACATGTTCCCAGGTCGAATCTTCCATTATCTTGAGGCAATTATCCATGAAGATCCTCTAGCACTGCTCGGACGTCTCCTCGTATGGCTATGGCTCAGTTGTCTTCTAGAATAGGTATTGTACTTGTACTGAAACTCGTCCATCTTTTAGAATGGGTATTGTCCATGTACTGCAGCTCGTCCATCTTCTAGAATATATATTGTACTTATACTGAAGCTCATCTTGTAATCGATCAAACTTGTATTTAAATGATTTTGTATAATGGATAAAGTTTTTTGCTTGAATCTCGCATGCCATTTATTTTACATTGCCAGCTTTCTTCTGGGGTATGCCCAGTTACATTAGGGCAAGATTTACAAAGTCAAAGCTGGACTTAGAATGGTAGGCTACATCTTACAGGAAATCTTTACTTTAGTGATATTAAATAGAAATTTGGAGTAGGAAAATTTTTGACAGGATAAAGTTTGGAAGCCTCTTGAGCTCGGCTAACCCTCTCTTTGTTTTAATTTTTCTAAGTTTGGCAAAATCCTCGCTGGGAAGAGTTCGTAGCTTCTTGACTCGCCTAACCCTCCCTAGGAATTTGCCCGTCATGCTAGCAAATCGGCGGGACAAAGTTCGAAGCTCTTTCGAGCGGCTAACCCTCCATTTGTTTGAGTTATGCTAAGTGTGGCAAATCCTCGCGGGTCGGAGTTGGATCTCGCGTGAGCTTGGCGAGTGACCCTACTTAGGACTTGCCCATCATACTAGCAAATTTAAGGATAAAGTTCGGAGCTCTCCTTCGAGCTCAGCTAACCTTCCATTTGTATGACTTTTTTGTTACGTGTGGCAAATCCTTGTTGGACAGAGTTTGAGCTTTCTTAAGCTCGGCTAACCCTCTCTAGGAATTTGCCCATCATACTTAGCAAATTCACGTGGGGTGGGAAAAAGTTCGTAGACTCTCTTCTGACTTGAACTCTTGGTAACCATCCATTATGTTGTGCCACGTGTTGTTGTTTGGTTGGTCTACGTCAATCACTTTCTACCTCCCTTGGGGATTGACTCAGTCAGGAGTGCAGTAGGGGAAAGCCACATGTTAGTCATCATGGCTTCGAGTGCGACAGAGGTTTCAAAGAATGAAGTTCAATACTTTTTTTTGAGAAAGGTACAAAAATG
>VIGQ01000734.1:0-11208 GCA_009663005.1 Actinidia chinensis | reverse complement strand
GAATAAAAAAATTCCTAACGGAAACAAAAAAAGGAAAAAAAGGGAATTAAACGGAACAAAAACCAGTTGGCCTTCAAACAGGTTAAGCTTTTTTTGCTTTTCTCCAAGTTAATTCTTAAACAACGGGACAGGTGGAGAGTGGAAACAAGCGCCGTCAACCCAACCTGCAGGATCCAATTCGGAGGTTTGTCCAACCGTTTTCCTTGAAAAACCTTTGAAAAGAAACTTTTTTCCCATTAGTTTATGGCTTCACGGGGGCTCGTTTATTTTTCCATTTTTTGCCAGATTTTTTCCCCGACCCTTTTTCAATAGAAAAAAAGAAGGAAAATTTCCCCAAAAATCTAGGGGAAGCACTGCGGGGAAATTTCAATGAAAGAAGGGGATAATTTAGGTTTTTAAATTTTTTACCACCACTGGGGCCCTTCCTTGTAAAATAGAATTCAAATGTTTGTTAGATTGAAAATTTTGGAAAAATCTTAGGGACCTGATTTTTCCATGTTTCAATTGATTGGTAATGTAAAAAAAAAGGCTGTACCACTGCAGGAAACTGAGAAAGTAACAGGGGAGGGGAAGGGAGGGAACAGGTGGGCATGGGGCACATGAACACTAATAGGGTGGGTGGAAGCGGGGGGGGGGGAAAAAAAAAGGAAAGGGGAGGAAAAAACAAAAAAAAAAAAAAAAAAAGGAAGATAAGAGGGGGAAATAGGGGGTGGAAAAAAAAACAAACGAAAGTAGTAAAAAAACAAAAAAAAAAACACAAAAACACCAAAAAAACCCCCACCACGGCCACCAACGCAACAAACATCTTCCTCCCTCCACCCACCACTGGCCCCAAAAAATTATGTATTCCCATAAAAACCATTAAAAGAAGTTCCTTAAAAAAATTCTATAACGGATTTTTGAACTGTCCTCAAATTGAGTTTCGGAAAAGCAAGGCTTAAAATGGAATTTTTTATTTTTCATGTTTCGGAAATTTTAGTGAGTTCTATTTACAAACTGCGATACCCACTTAAATCCAATGCGTTTATGGGGGACTAATCCTCTTAAAGTAGATTAGGGCATTACAGTTAAAAATATTAAAGGGGGGGGCATGTACTTTATCAAAAAACTTTTCTCCAAATTTATAAAACCCATATAAATGAAAAAACCCCAGGCCACTTGGAAAAAAGAGACCCACTAAAAGCAAAAAAGGAGGCTTATAAACCAAGATATGAAACCTTATGGTGCCTTGTGGTCTGGTTTGGAAGGCCATTCCCTTTCAACCACAAAGAGTGATTTTGGCCCCCAGTTGCACCACTTGACCCGGCCCCCGGGCCCCCCCTATTTCTGAATCTCTCCCCCCGATTTCCCCTTTTGCCCCCCTACCGGGGGGGAAAGGAAAACGGAAAGGAGGTTGGAAAAAAAATGCCTCTCTTCCACCTCCGTTAATGCCAAATTGGTCTTGGGGGTTTATGGTTTTGCCATATAACAAAAAAAAACCATTTTTGTCCCCTTAAAAAAAAATGAGTTGCAAAATGATTGGGGTTTTTTCCATTAACCAAAAACTTTAATTCTGAACAAACTGAAAAACTTTTACCTTATTATACGCTTTAAGACAAAAACAAAACTTTACCAAAATTTTGTTTTTCCTTAAAAACTGGAAATCTCCAAAAGGGAAAAAAATTACACTCAATGTTAAGGTACGGACGGATATTGTTAGTTATCAATATAAACCGTAACCCCAAATATTTTACCTCAAAGAAGCTTGAATTGGAGGGTTCCAAAAAATGAAGGAGTCCTGGGCAATTCAAGATTTCTTCCATGTTTCAACAACTTTGCAAAAAATAGGCGGGGTTAGTTTAGGTGTGCATGTGTGAGTATTTTTCATTCCAAAACACTAAACCCTTACAAATTCCACATTTTAGTTATTGGGCCCAAGCCCCACACGGCAAAAAAAACAAAAAAAAGTAAAGGAATTCCCAGGATTGAAACGGGACTGGCCGTTTAAAACCAAGGCCAAGATGATTCCCAATTATGGGATTGTTTCATTAAAAACATTAAAAAAAGCAAATTTTCAAGAGGTGGGTTTTTGCCACAAAAAAGGGGGAGAAAAGAAAAACCATGACAAACCAATTAAAGAAGGAAAAAGGGGACCCAAAATAGGTAATTTTTACCTTTTCTGTTTCTTGTTTTCTTTTTCTTCCTTTTTCTTTTTTTTATCTTTTCTCTTCCAATATTTAATTTCCATAAACTTTGCAGTGGATTGTATTAATTTTAAAAGCTTTGCGTTTTTCAAAAACCCAAACCCCCATGTTTTTTTTCATTTGGTTAGATAAAGGAATGGCTTCCTTTAGCCAGAAAAACCAAAACCCACCCCAACAAACCCAACCCCCCTCTTTTTCAAAGGTCAGGCCCCTGAGTGCCAAAAACCCAGCTAAAAGTTAGTTGCCATCTTTTTTTCTAGTTCCGTTTGGTCTTTCCAAAAAAAAATATTTTACATTGCATTTAATTTACAGACTTAAAAAAAAACAAAACTTTACAGGTCAATAGAAAAATTTTCCTTCAAGGAGAAAAAACACAGAAAAGCACATGGTCCCTTAAAAAAAAAACGGGTTTTGATATGAATAGGGGTAGGGGCCCTGAGGCAAATAGAAGTAACCAATTATTGGAATATGTTTCGTTTTTGGAAGCAAATGAAAAATTCCAAAATAAAAAAAAAAAAAAACAGGAGTATCAATTCACAAATTTTCTTGTTAAAAAACAATTTTTAGGGAGGCATTACGGGGATCACTTTTTTCGTTACAAAGTTTTGTCTTGCTTTGGAAGCTCCCTCTCCTATGTTTTTTGGATTTTTTTTTTTCTTCCTGAAAAAAATGTTTAAGGGGCAAATAAATAGGGGAAACTTTTGAGATCGGCCATCATCACTAAAATTTCAATTATTTTGGGAATGATAATATACCCATTGTTCAAAAATATGCCATTCCAGAAAAAATAATAAAAATTGGCTAGAGGTATTACAATTTTTTCTGGCTAAAAAACATTGGGACACACAAAGCAGTCAAAGCCGAGGTCACACAAAAAATCTTATGGCATTATAATTGCCAAAAAAAAAGGGGACTTTCCAAAAACCCAAGGGTTCTCACGTAAAAAAATTTCTTAACAATTAATTCGCACAAATTTCACGATTGAGGAAACAAAAAATGGGCCTTCTTTTTCCATTTGTAAAAAATGAAAGTTAGAGGGCGGACTTGTTTTAGATGAATTAGAAAATCACTTACATGTTTTTTACAGAGAAAAAAAGTTCCAAAAATGTTATTATTCTCTTCATTTCACTCCTGGTTAATTTAAAAAAACTTAAAATGGAAGCTTTATCCAAAAAAGTTTTAATGGTGGGAATACCAAAAAGGCCTATTATGTTTTCAAACGGCGGAAGTGGACCTTCCAAATTGGGGAAATTTCGTCTATTGAGGTTAACTAAAAAAAGCCTTCAAAGTTTAAGTTTTTGAGCTTGCCATGCACCTGGGAACAAAAGTGTTGTCACAAAATTTGTTACAATCTATATCGTTGACTTTCGTTAGGTTTTAGATTGCTTTTAGGTTTTCCATGCGGCTTTACTGGAAGGAATACACAAGAAGGCTTTACCACTACAGGGGGCAAATCCTGTTCTCCACCAAAATCTAAGGGCAAATTTGCATAAAGGGGTCTTTACACTGCCCCTCTGATTTCCCTGCCACCAAAGGGTTTACTGTTATATCCTTTTTCAGGTAAAAAAAAGTCTGGAGAAAAATAGGTATTTTCCAATGGATTGAGGTCAAAAGACCGGGTTTATGAAGCACCCTTCAGTAAAGGCGAGTTCTTCGTATTTATCCTGGAATTGGGCCAAAAACAAAGTTTAACGTGGCGGGGAACATCTCTCAATGAAGAAAAGGAATCCCTATTCAGTAAAAATTGGAATAAAAACCACCCTGTAAAATAAAAAGGGAATAATGTTGATATTTAGGCTTAAACAATCAATAGGAATTCATTGGTTCTAAACAAAAACCCGGGGGACTTGGGAGGTTTTGCTCGCTTCCGAGGGTATTAAGGTTGTCAAAAACTCAATAGGTGCTATCATTCGTGAAATGAAAAACGGTTTACAATGGGCTTTTGTTTCCGGTTTTAATTGGGGGGCCAACCCATGAGTTACCGTTGACAGTTTGGGAATTTGTCCCCAAAAATTTAGTTAATCCTAGGGTGGAAATTACCAAGGTGATCCAAAAAAAAAAAAAAAAAAATAGGAAGTTCATAAACATAAACTTCCCATTGAGGAATCATGTATAATTTCCCCAAATTTACGCTTTGTCAAAATTTTCTTTTTTTTTTTTTTTTGGTTTCCAGATTTTACATAGGTGTTTATCGCCCTCCTCACAATTAAAAAAAATCCCACACCTTTAATTAAAAAGTAAAGCTGTTCGGAAAAACAAAGTTTGCCAAAAGTTCAAAAAAACTCAAAAGGATACCAAAAAAACCACGGTTTTTAAAAAAAAAAAAAAAAAAAAAAAAAACAAAAAAAACAATATAAACTTAAGCCAGGGGATATATAAACAATTTTCTCCAAGGGTTATTGGGGTGCTGTGGTGCTTATATGCCTTCCACCCTCAATGTCCCGCTCCATTAAAAACTTCCCAGTTTATCTTTTTGCCTCTGAATAAATTATCGAGATCAATCAATGTTCTTGACCTGATGTTCCAAGGGAAAATCTGAAGACGAGAAAAAAAAGGGCATGAGTTTTCTATATTATTTGGACTTTCTAGGGGGAAAACTAAAAAAAAATTGAAAATAATTATATCGTACCTGGACGTTGGGGTTTCACAAGGGCTCGAAAAAAAAATGAGGAATTAGTTTACAGGACCTTAAAAAAGTGTTGTAAGCTGTGAGGGCACCCAGGGAAGAAGGCCATCTAATGCAAAGGACTGAAAAAAGGTGAATGAGGGGGGGATTTTTTGATGGAATATCTATTGCGGTATTAAAAAAAAACAAATACACAAAACCAAATTAACACACTCAAAAGGTCATTAAAAGAAAAAAAAAAAACTGCTGGTGTAAGGGGTAGGAAAAAAAAATTAGGCTGGGTCATTAGGTTTTGTTCCTGGGGCATTAATTATTTTAAAAAAGGTTACCACCCAAAGCTGCCGCCAATTCTTCCCCAACACAAGGTATGGGGGGGGGAATTAAAAAAACATCTGATTCAACCTCATACAAATGGGTCAAATTACCCTAATTGTTAGGTACTGAGGGTCAAGCAGGATGTTTCCAAAAGCTCTTTGATTGGTTCAGGGGGACATTTTTCGACTTGATCTTTTTTGAAAAAAAGCCAAATTCTTGCCAAAAGGAAGGGAAAAAAAAAATAATGGGGAATGACTCTAAATTTTTGTTGGAAGAAACAAAAACATTTTAAAAATTACTAATATTTGAAAATAGATAAATCTGATAATCCCAAAAATACTTCGAGTAGGGGAAAAATTTTGGAAAAAAAAACTGAAAAAAATTTTCTAATTCTTCTTGAATTAAAAAAAGGGGGTTTATAGACAGTGATTATATGGAAGAATTTTTTAGGTAGGTATAGTTTTTGGTTTTGAGGAAAATCGGCAACCATGGGTGGGGCGGACAAATAAGTATTTGGTTATTAAAATGGTATTCCGAAACGGGAACGGGGGGGAACTTAATCCGGGTTCCCCGGTGAGGGGGGGGGGACAAACCATCGGGGTACACTGAGCCGTGGGGGCCAGTAAAGCCGGGGGGGCAAAGCGCCCATTTTTATGGGGAAACTGGCCCAAAGATTGTTAGCGGGAGATTGGAAAAAAAACAAGGCGGGACCTTCGGGGCCACCATTTGTGCTAGGAATAGGGGAAATTCCCGGTCGCCAGCTTGGGCCAGATGTAAAACTTGCGTTTCCAGTGACTGCCCAAAATTTTTTAGGCCCGTTTTGGTTAAAAAAATATCCAAAAAACCCCCATTTTTCAAACCTTTTTCATTCACCAGCCTTTATTTGAAACAAAAAAAGATGGATGGATGGGAGGGGGGAAGCACTTCAAAAATGATTCGGGCAATTTCTTTGACTAAACATAAATAATTGCCAAAAAGGATGAGGGGGAAAATAGATGGAGAAGAAAAGAGGCGGAAAAAAAAAAAAAAAGGAGGGGAATACAGGCTTTGCCTTGGGGGGGCCCGAGCGGGGAGGGCGGAAAAGAAAGGAGAGAGGAGGGAGGAGGAGGAGAAATTTTTCAGATTGAGGAAAAATTGTTTTGCGGTTTTAATTTAAGGGGGGTCAAAGGGGGGAATATTTGAGGGAGGAAAAGAAGCGAAGAGAAGAAAAAGGGGGAATGGGGGCAAGGCAGTCTAACAAAAATTTTGGAGGGGGACCAAAAAACTATTAAAAAATGTACAAAAGAATTGGCTGCTATTTTTTTTGGGGAAAGGAAGCTTGTGTCCTGTGGGGGGACCAAGTAGGTGGAAAAAGCAGGTGTTGAACAAGGTGGCACCCAGCAGTTATAAATGATGTGACGAATCAATCATGTGCTGAAAAAAAACTTGCATTTTCTCAAGGCAGTAACAGTGCTTAGCGGTAGGAGTAGTGGAGGGGATGGCGGTGCTTCAAAAAAAATGTGATGGGGCCCAAAAACTATTGGAAGGGATGGTAATAGTATTCTAGGGGCAATTGGTTTGCGGGGAACAAACAATGGTATGGTAAGGGCATCATCATCCTGTTCGAGGTTGGAAGTTGAAGGTAGCAAAAATTTGGTGGGATGTATTATGGTGGGCTCATTTGCGGTGTGCATTTCTGACTGGATTACAAGGGAAATATCATTAAAGGTTCAAATGATCAAAAGGGAAAAAAGAAAGTAAGGATAGTTGTGCGAGTGCACAAAAAAAAACAATACCCAAAAAAACTTGCCATAAAGGGAACAGGAAAACCCTGGAAAAAAACCTGCCGCAAAGGTCAAGGGGCTAGGGAACCTACTTTTCAAAACACTATAAAAATAAAAGAAAAAAAAAAACTATTTTTTTTTCGGAAATTCCAGGAGTTCGTAATTACTTCCCCCTTTGAAATCAATAGGGAACTGGAAAAAACGTCCAACACTTTACCAAAAGCAACAACCTATCCCATGGTTGTATCTCAAAAATTTGGTTTGATGGGATTAAAAATAAAAAATATTTGACACAAATCTTTTTTCTGATACATCATTTTAAACCCCTATATTAGTAAAGGGAAAGCGGTTTACAATTGGGCCAACCATCCCGCCTTCCCAAAAGGGGCCAGGAAGGGGGAGGGGGCAGAACGCAAAAAGCCGAAGCGGACAAAACCCGGGGAGCGGATTTTCCCCACTGGAAAAGGGGAACAGGAAGGGACAACCATTTCTCGATGCCACATTCAAATTTTAACCAAATCAAAAAACCCAAAAACAAAAAACTTTGAGAGGGAGATTTATTCTCTTTCTTTTCTGCCTTCACCATTTTGCTTTGCTTGCCGGGGGGAACCGCTTTTCATTTGCCATTGCTCGCTTCCTTCCCCCTTTCCTTTTGCGTCAAGCGGCGGCGTGCTTCAAAACCAGGTCTTCTTCAAGTAAAAAAAAAGGCCAATTTTCAGGTGTAGGGAAAGATTTATTTGGATTCCAAACCGATTTTGCATGGGGGGGAATTAGAATCTTTTACAGGATTTGAATATCTTAATGCCAATAAATGCAATTTGCTTTTGCATTCTTTAAGTCAGGCGGAAATGTTACAATAATGTCCCCTGGAGGGATGGTTATAAAACCAAATGGGACCCCACCTGGGTGTGGGCATAAAAAAAACAATTTTAACCTCCTTTTTTTTTGAACATTTTAGGCCGTAGGAAAAAAAATAAGTTGGGAAAATATAAGCAAAGGGACAATCAGAATAGTATTTGCCATTGAAAAAAAAAACTGTGAAACAAGGGAAGTTAAAAGCAGTACAAAATATTCAAGAAAAGGTAAAATAGCTAAAAGGAGGGGAAACTGAAAAATCCAAAATATTAATTTTCATTAAAACCAGGGAAGTGTCAGTATTTATTTTAACAAAAAAATTTTCCAAGGGGAGAACTTTCGCAATATTACCCAACATTAAGAAAAACAAACTAAATTAAAGGACAAGAAAAAAGGGGGGGGGACAAAAAAACACATAGATCCCCAATTCCCAACCTAGGTGAAAATTAAGGCATCTATATTTCTAAAAATGCACACGTTTAGCCAAAAAAAGAACAGAAAAAACTTCCTCAAAAAAAGAAAGAGACCAGCAAAAAAAACCAACTAAAGAGCGAAAAAAAATTTTTCAAAATAGTTAATTCCTAAGGTATGTGGGGGAAAAAAAAAATAAAAATGATACCTTTTTTTTTTTTTTTTTGACCGTTAAAGAAGTTCCCATGAGGATTTTCGACAGAAATCCCAGGCAATTACTAACCTGGAAACTATTGAGCTGCAATACTTTGATTCCTGCCTCAGTTTGAGAAGTTTGTAGAGTAAACGACAGGAATAAAGATGGGGCCCAAAACTGTTTTGCAAAATAAAAAGTAATCAAGGAAAAAACAAAAAAACACGCCATGGAACTTTTTTATCTCCTGGAGTTCCTGTTATGTGTCAACAAAGGAAAAAAAGTGGGGAAAAAAAAACTGAAAAGGGGAGGGGGTTAGGGGAAAAAACAAAAAAAAAACAACTGCTCCCAAACATCAAAGCCCCGATACGGAAAAACAAAAAACAATAATTTGTTTTCATCTCCGCAATGAGCCAATTTTCACTTAACAGGAAGGGGTTCATAACCAAATCATTCAAAAAGGGGAAAAACAGTCAAGTTTAGTTGATCAAGTAAAAAAACTTTCCAAGGGAAAAAAAAAAAAAACAAATTGGAAGTGGGGCTTGTTCCACAGGGGAACATAGTAGCCAACTAAAAGTCCAAAATAGCTGGAGAAAAAAAAAAAATCAAATATTTTAAGGGAAACATTATTTCTGTCAGGAAATTTTAGGTTTCAGGAATTTCAAAAAAAAAAAAAAAGATGAAAAGGTTAAGCATAGGAAAAAAATGTTGACACGGTTATTTAAAAAACCTTTGAGAAAAAAAAGTAAAGTATTAAAAAAAAAAATTGTTCTATTGTGACTTCTAGCTCAAAAAAAGGGCCCTAAAAAAAACTTTCAAAAGTATGAAAATGGTTAAGCATGGGAAAAAGGCCATGTAAAGTTTTTTTGGAAAAACACAAGGGGGGGTGGGGACAAATAGGGTGCCAGTTTAACCAAAACTGTGCATCCCAACACCAAAACTTTCAGGGGGAAAATGGGGCCACCAAAAATTTTTTTTATGCAGGAAAAACATTTCGCCCAAACCTCTTCCTTGATTACAAACGGGGTTTGTTGGGGGGGGTGACAACAAAGTTCGATGGGGTTTCAAGGTTCCAACCAAAAAGTGAAATGAAAATTTCCCCCAATTTCTGGGTCTGTATCTTCAATTATGGGGGGGAACTCGACAACAGGGGTCCCCCTTTTCCATGGCATGTTGGTTAGTCCATGGTATCTGTTGATCCTGAGTTCAAAAAATTTTAGGATTGATACTCCTTTTTACAAGCCCCAGGTTAATTTAATATATCAATTGTCAATTTACATATTATTTTATTGAACCACCCAAATCTTCTGAAGTTTTTGGTCTGATCCCTACATTTTGGATATTTTTCTGGGCCCTTTTTGTTCAATGGCAAAAACTGATGATTATGCCCCCACCATCATTTTTAATTTTACCCAAACTTTCCTCAAAGGGGGTTTTTGGACTCATAAAATTCCCACTAAGTATATTTGAAATTGGGATAAAGCAATCAACCAAAAAAAAACCAATCAATTAAAAAATCTTTCCAGAAGAGAAGCCACAAAAAAAAAACAAAAAATTCCCCAATTTTCCAAGGCAAACAAATAAAAAAATTACGGGGGCAACCATTAACCAGGGGGGGGAAACATGTTGTATGGGACGTAACCGAGGGGGGGACAATGAAAAAAAAAAACCCATCGAAGCAGTGCGCCCAAAAGTTTAAAAGGTTAAAGTTAACCTCCAAAGGGCTTAATACGAAGGGGGGGAGGGATGATTAACTAAGATGATTTTGCCCAGGATTACCTGATTTAAGTGGTTTGTTCAGTGCAAATTTCTTTCTGGTTATGGCAAAAGCCAGAACTTCTAGGATATCTTCACACCCAAAAACTCCCCCAAACCAGGCGGGGCAATTCAGTTTCCCTTCCCATGGGCAATTTTGGAAAAACGGACAATCCCTAATTTTTAAAATGTGTCATGTTTAGTAACGGAAAAAAAAAAAAACAAAAAAACATCTTTACAAAACTTAAAGCCAAATGTGGTTTTAAAATCAGGGCCAGTAAGATTTCCTTACTAGGGACATCCAACATAATTGGTGGGATATAGGCTTCCCACCTTGCCCCATTCACAATAAAAAAAGTTTTAAAATGTCGTGGGGGACTGTTTAAAAGAAATGTTCCACCACATTAGGTTGATTTCTTGCAACAATTAATGTTATTCATTTGCATGTTCAAACACTGTGAAGAAACCAATTCGGGGGGCAGGGGGGGAAGGGGGGAAAAACAGAAATAAATTCAATTCCGCATAAACAAAAATGGGAAAGGACTCGTTGGGGACTAAGGGCAAACCTTAAACTAAATCTTTAAAAAAGCTAAAACTAAAGGAAGAGACCAAAAAAAGGGAAAGTTTAAAGGTTTTCGTGGCCCTTGATTGCCCACACCAAGGAAAAAAAGGTGGCTTAAGGTTAACAAAAACAAAAAACTAACCCAAGTTCACACCTGATACAATTTCCCCAATAATCCATTATGTTTAAAAGCCAGTTTCATTGAGTACACGAAACGGGGGACGAACACGGGAAATGGGGAAAACAAAAAAGGGGGGTGAACAGGCACATTTCCCAACGGTTAGTTTAAAAAACTCAGTTGTCCACTTATCAGCCGCTAAAACAACCCAAAATTGAATTTCATCTTGTGTGATAACAAAATTTATGGGAGGTTTCACAAGTTGGGGCTGCCCCCAGATTTCTGGTATTATCAATAAAAAAAAAAATTTTCATTAAAAAAAACTCTAAAAAAATTTCTCAATTTTCTCCCAAAGAAGCCACAATAATAGGGGGAAACTGGGAGAGAGAAGAGGGGGAAGAAGAAAGAGAGAAAAAAAAAAAAAAGG
>VIGQ01000725.1:0-18172 GCA_009663005.1 Actinidia chinensis | reverse complement strand
CCAAACAAAACCAAAATACAAATAGTTCATTCCTCGTAACTCAAAAATTCAACATCAGTATAATTTGAACTAGACAAAGTCAACATAATACATTGCATAAGAATAAACTAATTACCTTATCTGAAGTTGTTGAACCCGATAGTCAAATAGCATTCGTCCTCGCAAAACAAAAAAATGCAAGATAGTCACTACTCATACTCAAAAATAAAAATAAATATAGGTTCAAAGGACAAAGTACAACATCAGCATTGTCTAATAGTGCCTAATGACCTGAGCTGAAATTGAAATGAAACTCCGGGGACGTCAAATCAGTTAATTAACAGGCCAACATAATATACAAAATTTAAACCAATTTTACGTACTCCATAGAAGGGTAGTGAAGAGATGTATTGAGCATAACGGGGACAGGCACTCTACTAGCATGGTACACCCAATGCAGTCCTTTAGCTAATAGCGTTGGTACCTCCAAAAGAAAACAATTGCCCAAAAACAGTTCATTACTCAACATTCAAATGAGGCATTAATTTAAAAATTGACAAACAAGATATACGGAATTGACTAATATACCTAATTAACTAACCTTGAAGTTAAACCCGATAGGTCAATAGTTATTCAGTCTGCAAAATAGACAAAATTAAAAATAATCACCCCTCGTAACTCAAAAATTCAAATCAGATAATTTGAAATAGACAAGTACAAATATACATTGACTAAGAATAATAATACCTTTTCTTGAGTTGAACCCGATAGTAAAATAGCATCGTGCTTGCAAAACAAAGAAATGATAAAATAGTCAATACTCAGTTCAAAGGACAAAGTAAAACATAAGGCATTGTCTAATAAACCTAATGAAATTGAGCTTGAATTAACCCGGGGAACTTCAAACTCAAGTTAATTACAGCCAAACATCAAATATACAAAATTTAAAGCAATTACTACGTACCTCCATATGAAGGGTTGTAAAGATCTGTATTTGAGCGTAGTTGGGACAAGGCATCAATACTAAGCGTGGTAAACCCAATGCCAAGTCCATTAGCTAATTAGAGGTTAGCCCCGAAAAAAAAAAACAATTGCAAAAACAGTCATTACTCAACTTCAATAGGCATCATTTAAAATTGACAAACAGCATATAAATGCATTGACTAATAATACCTAATTAACTTAACCTTGAAGTTAAAAACCCGATAGTCAATGCATTCGTTCTAGCAAAACAGACAAAATTAAAAATAGTCACCCCTCGTAACTTCAAAATTCAAATCAGTATAATGTAACTAGATAAAGTACAACATAATACATTGACTAAGAAATAACTAATTACCTTTATCTTGAAGTTGAACCCGATAGTCAATAGCAGTCGTCCTCGCAAAACAAAAAAAATGCCAAAATAGCAATAATCATCACTCAAAATAAACATAAATAATGGTTCAAATAGGCATTTTTCCAATAATGCCTAAGGACTGAGACTTGAAATGTGAAAACCGGAGACTTCGGACTCAATGTAATCCAGCCAACATAAATATACAAAAATTAAACCAATACTACGTACCTCCTATTGAAAGGGTGCGAAGATATGTATTTGAAGCATAACTGGGACAAGGCATCACTACTAGCATGGTACACCTAATGCAGTCCGTTAGCTAAAGCGTTAGCCCCGAAAAAGAAAACAATTGCAAAAACAATCATTTATTAACATTCAAATAGGCATAATTTAAAAATTGACAAACAGCAATTATAGGCATGACTAACAATACTAGTTACTAACTTAATCCTTAAATTTAAAACCCGTAATCAATTACCATTTAGTCTCGCCAAACCAAACAAAATAAAAAATAGTAATGCCTCGTAACTTAAAAAATTCAATCAGTATAATTGAACGAGACAAAGTACAACCAAATACATGGACTAAGAATAACTAATTACCTTATTCTTGAAGTTGAACCCAGATAGTCAACAGCATTCGTCTCGCAAAACAAAAAAAATGCAAAATTAGTCACTACTCATCACTCAAAAATAAAAATAAATATAGGTTCCAAATGGAACAACGTAAACATAAGGCATGTCTAAATTAAATGCCTATGATCACGGTTGAGACTTTGGTCAGATTTCACAGATACGTGATGGTTACGGGAAGCTCACCACGCTCATAGTTATAAGAGACATCAGTAGCCGAAGCAAGTATCACGCATTGAGTCGTAGATAAATTAAGCTAAGTCATTGTGGGTAAAAAAGTACAGTGTCAGCGCAATCAATTACTAGTACCGTAAGACCGCATAGTGCCATCTGGATATCCGAGTGTGTACTAGAAGATTAGGGCGAACCGCTGTGTATGTATTTGAGCGTTAGTGGGACCCAAGCATCACTACTAGCATGGTGACACCAAATGCAGTCGTTAGCCTAATAGCGTACCCTCGAAAAAGAAAACAATTGCAAAAACAGTTCATTACTCAACATCAAATAGGCATAATTTTAAAATGGACAAAAAGCAATATAAGGGCATTGACTAATAATACCTAGTTAACTACCCTTTAAATTAAACCCAACTTTGGCCATTGTCTAAATAAGCCTAAGGAACTTGAGCTTCAAATTGAACCCGGGGGGAACTTCAACCAATTAAGTACAGGTCCAAAACAAAATATACAAAATTTAAACAATTACTACGCACCTCCATATTGAAGGGTGTGAAGATGCGTAGTTGGGACAAGGCATCACTACTAGCTGGTTGGTAAAACAAATGCAATCGTTAGCAATAGCGTATAGGCCCTCGGAAAAAGAAAACAATTGCAAAACAGTCATACTAAAATTCAAATAGGCATAATTTAAAATGACAAAATGCAAATAGGCACTGACTAATAATACCTAGTTAACTTAACTTTAAATTAACCCAACTTTGGCATTGTTAATAATGCCTAATGAACTTGAGCTTCAAATCGAACCCGGGGAACTTCAAACTCAAGTTAATTACATGGCCAACATAAATTACAAAATTTAAAACGCCCAATTACTACGAATCCTCCATATTGAAGGGCTTGTGTGAAGATGCGTTAGTTGGGACAAGGACAATTTCACTACTTAGCATGGTAAACCAAATGCAATCCGTTAGCTAATAGCGTTAGCCCTCGAAAAAGAAAACAATGCAAAACAGTCATACTCAAAACCCAACTAAATAGGCATTATTTAAAAATTGACAAACAGCAATATAAGGCATTGGATAATAATACCTAGTTAACTCACCTTAATTAAACCCGATAATCAATAGCTTTTTGAGTTCTCGCAAAACAAACAACTAATAAAAAATAGTCATCTCGTAACTCAAAAATTCAAATCAGTCTAATTGAACAATAGACAAAAGTATAACATAAACACATTGAACTAAGAGTAACTAATTACCCCCTTTATCTGTGAAGTGAACCCGATAGTCAATAGCATTCGTCCTCGGCAAAACAAAAAAAATGCAAAATAGTCACTACTCATCACTCAAAATAAAAATAAATACTGGTTCAAATAGGCATTTCCACTAATGCCTAATGACTTGAGCTTGAAATTGAACCCGGAAGAACTTCAGACTTCAGTTAATACAGGCCAACATAAATATACCAAAATTTAAACCAATACTACGTTACCCCCATATTGAAGGGTGCGAAGATATGATTTTGAGCAAAAGGGGACAATGGGGCCATCGCTACTAGCATGTACACCCAATGCAGTCTTTAGCTAATATCGTTGGTCCTCGAAAAAGAAAACAATTGCAAAACAGTCATTACTCAACATTCAAATAGGCATTAAGTAAAATTGACACGCAATAAAAGCAGTGACTAATAATACCCTAATTTAACTTACCTGAAGTTAAACCCGATAGTCAATAGCAGTAGTTCTCGCAAAATAGGACAAAATTAAAACTAGTCACCCCTCGTAACTCAAAAATTCAAATTGTTATATTTGAAACTAGACAAAGTAAAACATAATACATTGACTAAGAATAACTAATTACCTTTATCTTGAAGTTGAACCCGATAGTCAATAGCATTCGTACTGCAAAACAAAAGAAAATGTAAAAAAGTCACTACTCAGTTTCAAATGGACAAAGGACAACATAAGGAAGTGTCTAATAATGCTAATGACTTAGGAGCGTGAAATTGAAACCCGGAGGGGAATTCAAAACTCAAGTAATTACAGTCTAACATAAAATATACAAAATTTAAAGCAATTACTTATGTACCCCCATATTGAAGGGTGGAAGATATGTATTTGCGCGTAGTTGGACAAGGCATAACGAATAGCATGTAAATCCATGCAGTCGTAGCTAATAGCGTAGCCCTCGAAAAAAAAAACATTGCAAAAAAAGTCATTACTAAAATTCAAAATAGGATAATTTAAAATGACAAATGCAATTTAAGGCATAGACTAATAATCTAGTTAACTTAATCTTGAAATTAAACACTGATAATCAATCGCATTAGTTCTCGGCAAAACAAACAAAATAAAAACTAGTCATTCCTGTAACTCAAAAATTCAAATCAGTATAATTGAACTTAGATAAAGTACAACATAATACATTGACTAAGAAGAACTAATTACCTTTATCTTGAAGTGAACCCGATATATAGTCAATAGATTCGTCCTCGCAAAACAAAAAAAATGCCAAATAGTCACTACTATCACTCAAAAAATAAAAATAAATACTGGTTCAAATAGGCATTTTCCAATAATCTAATGACTTGAGCTTGAATTGACCCGGCGAACTTCAGACTCAAGTTAATTACAGCCAACATAAAATATACAAAATCAAAACCAATACTAGTACATCCATTGAAGGGTGCGAAGAAGGATGTATTTGAGCAGAACTGAGGAACAAGGCATCGCTATAGATGGTACACCCAATGACAAGTCTTTAGCTAATATCGTTGGTCCTCGAAAAAGAAAACAAATGCCCAAAACAGTCATTACTCAACATTCAAATAGGCATTAATTTAAAATGACAAACAACACTATAAGAATGACTAATAATACCTAATTAACTTAACCTTGAAGTTAACCCGATAGTCAATAGCATTAGTTCTCGCACAAAACAGACAAAAATAAAAAATAGTCACCCCTGTAACTCAAATTCAAATCCGTATAATTTGAATAGAACAAAGTACAACATAATAAATGCTAAGAATAACTAATTACTTTACTTGGAGTTGAACCCGATAGGGTCAATCAGGCATTCGTGCTAGCAAAACAAAAAGAAATGTAAAATAGTCACTATTCAGTCAAATGGACAAGTACAACATAAGGCATTGTCTAATAATACTAATGAACTTGAGCTTGAAATTTAACCCGGGGAACTTCAAAAATCAAAGTTAATTACAGGCCAACATAAATATACAAAGTTTTTCTTAAAGCAATACACGTTAACCTCCAATTGAAGGGTTGTAATTTGTGTATTGTTTTTTTTTTTTGTTTGTTAAAGCCTATGATTTGCGTGGAGTTGGGACAATGCATACACTACTAGCGTGGGGTAAACCCAATCCAAGTCCTTTGGCAATAAACGTTGGTCCTCCAAAAGAACCAATGCAAAACAGGCATTACTCAACATTCAAATCGGCATAATTTAAAATGACTAACTGCAATATAAGGCATTGACCAATAATAACTAATTAACTAACCTTGAAGTTAAACCGATAATCAAAAAAAAAACCATTATTTCCCGCAATATAAAAACTCAATCAGTATTAATTTGAAATAGACAAAGTTACAACATAAAACATATGACTAAGAATAACTAATTACCTTTATCTTGAAAAAGTTTTTTTTTGAACCCGATAGTAAATAGGATTCGTCTCGCCAAAACAAAAAAAAAAAATGTAACTAGTCACTACTCACACTCAAAAATTTAAATCAATATAGGTTCAAATGGACAGAGTAAAACATAAGGCCATTGCTAATAATGCCTATGCACTTGAGTTGAAAGTGAACCCGGGGAAGTTCAAACTAAAGTTAATACAGGCTTTAAGATGAATATACAAAATTTAAAGCAAATACAACGTAACTACATATTCAATGGTGTGGAGATATGTATTTGAGCGTACTTGGGACAAGGCATAGCTACCCAATCCAGTTTGTTAGCCAATATCATTAGTTCTTAAAAAACAAAACAATTGCAAAACAGTCATTACTCAAAATTCAAATAGGCATAATTTGAAATTCACAAAGTGCAATATAAGCCAATGACTTACAATACCTAATTAGATTGACCCACACGTTAAACCCGATAGTCAATAGCATTAGTTCTCGCAAAACAAACAAAATAAAAAATAGTCACTACTCGTTACTCAAAATTTAAAATCAGTATAATTGGGACGAGACAAAGTACAACATAATAAAGTTACTAAGAATAACTAAGTACCATTATCTTGAAGTTGAACCCGATAGTCAATAGTATTCGTCCTCGCAAAACAAAAAAAAATCAGTCTAAAAATGTCATTAGAAATTAAAAAGTCAGTCTCTAAGTCTAAAGCAGAAACCAAAGCTGATGAAAATGAGATAGCAGAAGGATCACTTCTCATTTGATGATTACAGTAAAAAATTCAGTGATTATCATTGCTGGGCAATCAGGAATGAAAAAAAAAAAAAATCAAATACATATCGTGGGAATTCCACATTAATTCTTGGATTGTGTCAACAACGAACATTCAAGGGAATTCCTTGCCGTATGCACCTGTCTCTATATCTACTGGCCAGACAGTAACGCTAGTAGAATGCCTTAGAGTAATATCATAGCTAGTAAATACACACTCCAATAAAGAGACAAAATCTAATGAAGTCACGGATTAATTTTAGATCAAACTGCTTTAAAACACTCAATAATAGCGTCTTTCGTTAGAAACCCTGTTTCTGTGCGAGAAAAAAACTGGAACAATAACTCTGTTGGTTTTACCGGAGAAATCAATGAAAAAAAAAGAGAAACAAAAAATTAGTTTTAAAGAAAAAACCCAAGATTTTCAAAGAACCCATCTTTCCCTGTTTCTGATGGTGAAACGACTGAACAATAAACGGAATTTTGCATAATACTTGAAAAAATAAAGTAGCATAGAGAATGTTCAAATCAAAATTAAAGAAGAAGAAGAAGAAACTAAGACCAGAGATTGACACAGAAGAAAGATTTACATACATAGAAGAATTAAGCAATAAGATCCATGAAAGACCATTCTTCCACAAGTAGCATTATGCGTCCAGGCTGAGAGAGGGAGTTAAGAGGAGAGAGGAGAGGGGTGGTTTGTTTTAAAGCAGGCACAGTTGCGATATTGTGGTGGCAGTGAACTAGAGAGAGATGAGAGATGGATGCTTTTAAAAGCAGTATTGGGCGTGTTGCGTGCGCTTAATATAAAGTGAATCGCGCTAGTGAATAAAAATTGCATCGACTAACTTAGGTTTTGCAGAGCACATGGTTGGAACTCGAGGAGTGTGTACGTGGCGCAGTAATGGCGAATTTTGGGTGGGCGGTACGATAGCGTCGTGTTAGTGAAAACACTGTAGACTTCTCACAAGAGGGGGAAACGAGTTGTTGGGTAAACAATCATTGAATTGGAAATAGGAACTTTCGCCACTGTCAAGCATAACGGCCTGTACACGTGGCATGTGCATGCATGATTTTGCCGTTCCACCCAAGTGAACGGAATTTCCACTTTTGCACTCCTGGTTTTTTTTTTTGTTTTGTTGGGAAAATTCACTTTCTGATTGCAATTTCAGGGAACTGCTTTGGGGCCTTCTCTCAAGTATGGCGAGCCTGAAAGAGCCTCACCAGTGCTGGAACTGCTCCACAATTAAATCCACAATTCTCTGCAAAACACAAATCATCAAAGATCCAAGTCCTAAGTCTCAGAAAAACTCAAGGATGACGAACACTCAACATCAATATCGTAGGCATAGAATAAATAACGGACTCAACTAAAATTTTAAAAAAACGGACACAATCTTCAAAGATCAAAACCCTCGGCCACGAAGAAGAAACTCAAGGAATACTAAAAACCAAGACCACAAGTATACAACCAAATTATTTCGTACAGAAAATAAAAGATCCAGTTAACAAAAACTCGAACTAAAATGAAAAACGCACAAATTATAACAATTATAATCATCAAAGATCAAAAGCCCTCAGCCGGAAGGGGTTTCAAGAATTACCAAACTCAAAAACCACAAACCAGTGAATCAAAATACTTTCGCAATTCAGAAGAAAGAAAGATTCGAGTTAAAATTAAACAATCGAGGCTTGGTGTTACCATTGCTTCGCGAGGTTCGGAGATAACGTGAATGCGCGGCTTGGACAGCATACGACGAGCACGTCGAATCGAGATTTCCACCTGCGTGGCGAATTCGCGAATGAGATCTTGATGAGTTTGCGAGGAGATGAGAGTGGCGATCTTGCTATCTGCTCCGAAATCTTTCCCTTAGATTTCCCTTCAAGGCTCTCCTCACAGATCTTTGTTTGGTGTCATGGCGCTTTATGTTTCTCCATGACAGGAGAGAGTGAGAGAGAGAGAGAGAGTCAGGGGTAGTGTGGAGAGAGAAAGAGAGAGAAAATATGGGTTTAAGTATTGTTTAGTGTGTTTTGAAAAAGAAAAATGTGGGGGATTGTAAATAAGGGGCGGACTATTTTGGAGCTGAAAAGGGAATCGCGCCTGCGTACCACGTAAAGTGAATTGTTGCATAACCGCCTAGACACGTGCATGCGAGTGACCGGAGTTTCAGTTCAACCACGTCAATTTCCAACTTTTATTAATCATTACATAATTTTTATGGTTAGTAAACTGAATTCCCATTTTATTTCAATTAAGCCACCAGGTTAATCTTTTTTAAAAAATACCTGTTTCGGTTTCGAGTTTTTGGATTATATATGATTTTTTTTAATATTTAATCAAATTTTTATATTGTATTCTATCAATGAATTAATCTACTTTAAAGCATTTAACTGTAGTAGAATTCACCGATTAAAATTTATTTTTATAATTTTAGTGGTTTGATTATGAATGTTATGATCATGTTATGAATTAGCCACTTCACATAATTAATTTCATAGAACCCAATTAAAGTGGGATACAATATTTTATAAATTTTATGGTTTGGTATAAATCGTATTGGTTTATTATACTTTTTTGTGGCCATTGTTATGAGATTTATATAGAATTGATTGTCAGGATTTATTAGTATGTTTGATAATTTTATAAGTCTTTATGGTTCATTTATGTGAAGATAATCGGAAGTTTATAAAAATTTATACCTATGTTATGAATAAAATTTAATTTTATTGAGAATTTATATTAATTATGATTTAATCTAGTTGACCTACCAAAATATTGATTTGACAGACTATTCAACCACATAAATGGAGTACCAAATGGTGGGTGGTGTATAGTGTATAGTGTAGCCTTTTTAATTTTTTAAATTTCTCTTAGCGAAAGGATTAAAAAATTAAAAAAAAATCATCTAATTGATTTTTTTTTTTCAAATTAGATGAACTTTTACCCCAAAACAAAAAACGTTACTCCCACCCAACAACCACCAAACAAATTAAAATGAAATAATACCCTAAAAAAGGGCCTAAGGCCAAAAATACTAAATTTGCACCCAATTATTTCAATTGGCCTATTTGTGTTTTCGAGTTTTAAGAAACTTGTCTTTAATATTGATCAAAATTTAATATTTTTAAAAATAAAACATATAAAGTTTTAATTATAAAATACAAAGAAAATAATTTCTGCACTTCTTTGTTGTCTGTATTAGGTAAAAATTACAACAGATTTGGAATGCAGAAATTCAAAAATGAGAAGTACAAAAATCAAAATTAGATGCAAACTCATTTTTCAATAAAAATAGCAATAATATGCTAAATGGCACCTTGTCATGCATGTTGAGATCAAAATTAAGTTCTATTTTTCTCATCCACAAACACGTTTAAGTGCACAAGAGACAAGATAACAATAATAAGACACTATAATTAGAACTCATGTGGCTGTCTCTTGTACTTTCCTCTAGTCCTCTAATTCTCGTTAAAAAACAAACAAGAAATTCATAATCACCTACCCTCTCGTTCCTATGGCAGACCTTTAGTGAAACAATACAATGATCATAAGCAAAGTAATTTGTAGGACTCCTAAACATAGAACTGTAAATACTGTTCAAATGAAAAACATATCATAAAAACTACAAATAATTCGTATTGAAGAGGCAATGCAATATAGAATATAAAAACGGTATATGTTGCTGAAACACTCAAGACGCCAGCGATTTATGGGAATTGTCATCCCATACTTGAACACCAGGAAAAAGAAATTTGGTAAGATTCTGAAAAGAATCAAATCAAAATAATCTTTTCTCCAAAAATAAAGTCATCACATAGTTAGGAATTTATGAACTCATTGAGATAGCGACTACTTTTCAAAAACCTAACTGGTACTCATAAAACATATTAAAAGATATCGCATTGTTTCCTTAAACTCCTTTCTCAGACAACTATACCAAACTGAATGCTAACTTTGTTTGGTTGCTAAGAAAATCCACGACTACAAAGTAAAATAAAAAATAAAAAAATTGCTAACGAAAAAACTCATGAAATTTCATTGTTTCCATAAACTCTGTTTTCTGCGAACCAAACTGAACATTAACTCTGTTTTTGTTTGGTTGCAGAGAAAATCAGTGAAAGAAGAGTAAAAAAAAAATTACTAAAGAAACCCCCAAAAATTCAAGTAGTCGCATTGTTTCCTTAAACTCTATTTTCTAAGGAACCAAACTGAACGCTAACTCTGTTTGGTTGCCGAGCAAATCAACTGAAAAAAAAGAGTAAAACAAAACAAATTGCTCAGAAAGCAATCCAAGATTCAAAACTCACGACTCACATCGATAAAACTTTGAAAAATTAAAGAGAAGAAAGGAATAATGAGCATTGTTCTAATTAAAATTAGAAGAAGAAAAAGAAGAAGTAGAAAAGAGGAGTAAGATTGAAATGAGAGAGTGTATGTGTTCTCAACAATCATGAACCCCAATGTTGTTTGGTTGCCGAGAAAATCAATGAAAACAATCACAAAAAAAACTAATTTCAACCAATTTCCTTTCAATTGGCCTCGTATGTGGTACCTATTTTTGTTTTCGATTTTTAAGTAAACTTGTTCTTTAATATTTGATCAAAATTTTATATTTTTTTTTTTGAGAAATTGTTCCTCAGCAAACCAAAGAGTTGGGGGGAGTGGGGGGGTGTTTACTATTTATGCTTGAATCTCTTTCAATTTTCCTGATATTTTTTTGCATTAGTATCTGGAGGAGAAAGGCCTACTGTATTTTTTGAATACTTGGTTTTGGTTGTTTCATAAAAAAAAAAGTCAGGTCAAGAAGACAAATATCCCTAATAGCTGATGTTCTAAAACGATCTGAATCCAATTGGATTTTTCTACTGACGTTGCTGAAGATTTAAGCATCCTAACAATATGTAATTAAACAAAAATCCGATTTAAAAAACAAAAAACCAATTTCCCAATCTCTACAAGGAAACAAAAATCACACCATCTCAGAATTGACCAAATTGAACAAAAACTTAACCAAGCGGAACAAAAACTTGTTAGAGTACAAATTTGTCCACTAAGGTAAAAAAGAAAACGGATGTAACCACATCTTTCTTTTTTCCTTTCCAGTCCTTAATTATTGAGAAATCTCGACCGATAACCAAAATCCCACTAGTAACCATAATTAAATTCATTGGATCCCCATTGAAAGAGTGACATTGAGAAAGTGTAATTAAATGAAGAACCTCCAATAAAGGTGAAGAAATCGGGTGAGAGGCGCTTCTGATACTATTCATTGGTTAAGGCAAAAGTTTGTTAGATCTGGGTTTCTCTGGGAAGGGGCTGCCCGGCAAAGCCATCGAAATGAGCACACAATTGTAAAAGGAAAGGTCTTTTCTCACATCAGGCGCACCATGAAGAATTCTGAGCAAAGTACTTGGGGAACCAGACATGGTGAAGGTGTTGATAAAATCGCCGAATATGGTGACTGTGGTGAGTTTTATTAGAAAGACCCAGTTCACTATTAATCTATTGCTCTCTATCCTATGGCTTTTTCAATCCTCTCGCGCTCCTCGCTCTCTGCTCAAGTAGTTGAAACTGACGGAATAAGTGCAAAATGGAAAAGTAAATTAGGCCAAAAATTTAGATGAAATTTCTGTTATCAATACTATCCACCGCCCTACATTAATATATTAAAATACCAATGTCATGTGTGCGTGTATGAGAGAAAGAGAGAGTACCCTTGCACTGATGGAGTGTTTTTTTCGAAATTAATCTTCAAAATATGCTCAGCTATCTCAGTCCTTTGTTCGCAATATCCAAGATGGAAAGGAGAGAGAACACTGATTTAGATGGTGAGCATTTTAAATCCGGGCTAATTTCCCATTTGGAAGAGCAGCCTAGAGATTTCAACGGCCAAATGGTCGATGGAAGCATCCAAGGTCTTTTACAATTCTTAATATCTAAGACAAGAAGATGTCAAGACATAAGATCCTAACCTCTACCAATCTTATGGCGCGTTAAAGCAACAGTTCCTTAGATTGGTTTGTCCACAGAAGTACGGGGTTTTCTTGTTAGGTTAATGGCAATGTTACTTTTCAAAACCGAAACTGGTTTGCTCATAACAATTTAAAAGCAAGAAAAGAAACTAATGAGATCAAAAGGGTAACTAGGCCCACATAGATGAAATTCTCTTAAGATCTTTTTTCCATGTAATTTCTCAAAACTAGCATGGTTTCCTCTTTTTGGCTTATGGAAACGAAGCAGATCATGGCCCAATGGGACCACGTTTGTGTCACACTAAAGTGTTTTATTCCGAGGCCAAAACAACAAAATTGATACTCATATTCGAATACCTTTTCTTTTTCTAATTTTTTTCAAGAAATCAGAAAACCTTTACCCTCTATTTAGTTGCTGAGAAAATCAAGTAAAAGACAAGTAAAAAACAAAATAAATTTACCCAAAATACCCTAAGATTCAGATATCGCATTGTTCCTTAAACTCTATTTTTCTAGCACATAACACACTGAGCTAACTTTGTCGGTTGCTGAGGAAATCAACGACAAAAGTAAAAAAAAATTGCTGAAAGTACAACTTCCCAGATTCATGAATTTTCATTGTTTCCATAAACTCTGTTTTCTGCGCAACCAACTAACATTACTCTGTTTTGGTTGCAAAGAAAATCGTAAAAGAAGATTAAAAAAATTATTAAAGAAAACCCAACAATTCAATGTAGTCACATTGTTTCCGTAAAGCTCTATTTTCTAGAAACCCAAACTGACGTTAACTCTATTTGGTTGCCGAAAATCAACGAAAGAAGAGTGAAACAAAAAAATTGCTCAAAAAACAACCCAAGATTCAACTCAACATCCTTTCGCGCTAAAACTGAAAAATTAAGAGAAAGAAAGGAGAGCGAGAATTGTTCCAATTAAAATTAGAAGAAGAATGAGAAATTAAGAGGAGTCAGATTGGAAAGAGAGTGTGTGTTTTCTCAACAATCATGAACCTTAACTCTATTAGTTTGCTGAGAAAATTACTGAAAACAAGTAAAAAAAAGCTAAAGAATAAACCCCAATAATTCAAGAACTCCGCATCTTTCGCTTAAACTCTGTTTTCTGAGAAAACAAACTCAACAATAACTGATTCTTGCGATAAGCTTGAAAAGGGAAAGAAAAAAACGGATAGAAGAAGAAAATAAACCGCTAAAATTGGATAGAGAAATTTACTTCTTATGGAGAATTAGGGGCACATAAGTTCCATGAACGCCATCAGGAAGAGAGAACGGTTTTAGTGGTTGTCCGCCCGTAGCAGAAAAGAACTCACTTTCCGTGGCGAACGGTTGATTGGTGGCTTTGAGGAACGGATACAATTGCATTGGTTGCTGATGGGAAGACTGTAGACATCTTCACCAACGGGTTTAAAAGAGCAGGGTTTCCCCAATTGCCAAGTGATCGGACCATTTTGAAAACTGAAATGATTCAGTACGGTGAGCAAACTACTTTACGCTAAGCATTGCGTGATTTACTTTTGCATATTAACCACACAATTTGCTATTATTTTTTAGGCAAAAGCTTATCAAGTTGTGCGTTTGGACTAAGTTCAAGTTTTTTAAATTTGTTTGAATTTATTTTTTTTTTTATTGTTTTAAATTATTTTATATTATAATCTGTCTCACTCAAAAAATTAATTATAAAAAATAATAATCGGAATCACATTTATATCAATTTGGTAATTTATTTTATAATTAATAAATAAGTATGACACACCATTTAATCCCTGCTTTATCATAAACAAATCATAATTACGGTTAAATTTTAAATCTATTTCTCGTATCCACTATTGAATTCATTTTGAATAATTAAACATGAGATCTTACCTGAAATTATTTTTTTTCGTATAAAAATCTCCTCTTTCTTTTCGAATAACTGAGATTAATTTTTACTTTTTAACAAACGATTTTTCACTTTTTAACAACGGTCAAGATTGATTTGAGGGTACTGGTTGTTCTCCTCTCTCACACGGCTCACATGCTGCACCTATCTCCCACGCACGCTACACTCTCTCTCTCCGTCCATCCTCTCTCGACTAAACGGCTTCAAGAAACAGAGATGGGATGTCCTCTCTGCAACTGCACCATCCCAAATCAACCTCTCTCTCTCTCTCCTCTCTGCTCTCTCTCTCACGCAACCCCTCTCTCTTCAGCCGATTTCAAATTCAAACGCAGGCCCTTGAGGGACTGTCCTCTCGCAGCCAGTTGCTTAATAAGGCGGAGTTTTTGTTTGATGATAGAGAGGGAGAGCCAGCATTGCTCACGAAATTGAGAAGTGGGGGTTTGGATTTTGGTGTGAGAAGAGAGGCCCTTGATTGTATTTTGTAAGGGTTCTGGTTGATTAGTTTTTCTCAATTGGGTTATTGATTTACCTTTATATCAAATGTTTTTTTTAGTTTTTATTGGATTTGTGGTGATTTGTACTAGGTTTTCACAAAATGGGTCCTAGAGATCTCAACCCATTTTGGTGATTGTTCGCGGTTGTGAAATTCGTTTTCTCGGACATATTTTTCAATCGATTTCACTGTTTTTTCTTGGATCAATTCATATGATTTTGAATCTGATTCAACAAACAAGGTGATGGTTTATGGTATTAGCCCCACATTGATTTTTTGTGTTTTCATTTTCGATATTTTTCAATTTGCTCGATTTCTAATGGGTACCCCCCTTGAATTTTTTTACGTGTTAGTTGCATGTGGTAAGTTGGTAACTGCTGGGCAACATTTTTGCTGAATCACAGTTCACATATGTCAAGAATCAACTGATGGGTTGTGGTACTTAATTTTGTTTATTTGATGCTTAGTAGTCTAGAGGGGAAAAAAAATACTATTTCAGCCCATGGGTTGTTCTTGACCCGTAGGCACTACTGTTGTGTGACTTTTGATGGGTTTTTCGTTTTCGTTTCCATTGTGGAGCAATTTTGCTATTTATATTTGTGGTGTTTTTTACTTTTGAAAATTAATTTAATTTATTTGTATAGTAGATACGAATTTGAGCTTCCATTTTTATTGATTTGTTAAGGTGATTAAAGAGTGGGTTCTCTGATTGTTCATATTATAAACTGCAGTTACTGTATTGAATAAATCTTAAAACTGGGTTGGAATAACTGTTTGCAAATAAGTTTGTGTTTATTAGAATTCCTCTTGCATTCACCCTTTTCTGTATGATCAAACAGATCACCAAATGCTTGGTCAAACTCTGTACATTGGATTGTTTAATTATTTATCCCTGTTATTCAGTTCTCCAAATCTTGCCAATTATTGGCTTCTTCATTGGGGGTGGATTTTTTTTATGTTGCGGTTTTACTTTACATTTACCCTGGTTGTTCCACAAATCTAGCAATATATGAGAGTCGGGTGATTTACAAAAAATGCGTTTTCTAGCCAAGCCCAGGGACTAATGGTTGGTTCTAAGTAAACGTGCTATATAGGCTCAGTCTGGAGTTTGGGGTTTTACTCTATGTTTGTAGTTTGCTGGCGTATACTGAAAAAGACATCCCGAGTGTGGCCTTAAAGGCTCTGTCAACTGGGAAATCGAATTCAAAGTCATGCATTGGGGAGGACAGGCAGGATCGGTCCTGATGTCCTTGGCTTCATGCTTATGATTAGGTTGAAAGTACCACTATACAATAAAAATAAGTTCGATCGATCTTGAGGGTTAATCTTCATGCTCTGTGGCTCGTTTATGTAATCTGTTTCCTTTGTTTCACACAAGAATTACACCACATTTTTGTTAAGGAGAATTAGGCATCCGCATGAACTTGATTTTGAAAATTGTACGCAAAACTAAAATTTTCATGGATTGAATTCTTGCGAGTCTCATTGGCCGTTTTCAATACCTAGGTGACAGAAATGTTTGAAACAAAAATTTAGTTATTGAAATATAAAAAAATCTGTTTTCAAAGTTGCTGGCGCACCCGAGGAAACTCACGGAGGGCCCTGACTCCTAATTGCTTCCCTTTAAAAGCAATGATCTTGTTTGCAGGGTTCCTATTATTTCAAGCAAATATCCGGCAAAAACTACGTTTACACTCTGCAGTGCTTCTGTTAGCTGCATACAAATCAGCAGTGTGGGCTGTTGCAGTGGAGAGGAAAGTGTCATTAGGAAGCTTGGATGGGATGTTCATCTTCTTTCCGTTCACCGATTGTGAGTTTCTCTTGAACATGTCAAAGTTAGAAGGGTATTGAAAGAGATTAACTTGCCTCGTTATCTAATAACATCATGACACAGGATCAATATTATAAATTTTGGCAATTGTTCATGAATTATCAATACAATGATTTTTCCAACATGACTGTAGTTGTCCTTCCTATCATTTAGAACTGCACATTATATTGTACTCGTGATCAGAAATGAAACGTTTTCCAATGAAACAACAGAAAGCTTTGCCAGAAAAAAATCCCTAAGGAAGGTGAAAAAAAAAAATATGTAGACCAGATTCAATTTGGTCGTTTTTTTTTTTTTTTGTACCGCCTGGCACGGCACGAAAGTTGAATAGCATTATCCATTTCATTTTTTTTCTTTGACCTTTTCTTGGGGTTATATTTTGTTTTAGGTAAATAGTATTGCCACTAAGACAAGAGAAAGTTGTCCTGATTAGATAACTAAATTAGTTCATCTGCGATCTGCAATTTTGGATGCATTACAGAAATTATTCTGATGGGACAAAGCCAACCAAAACTATTACCCAAGTGCATCTGCACATACAGGGACCTACTGTTTCCATATGAATGTTTCCTCTAAATTGGACATGAAATTTGAAAAAATGGCAGGGAGTGATAGTCACTGGGAGTACATACTGTTGGCTCGTTTGGGCTTATAGAGAAGAAAGGCCATGTATCAAAATCCAGGGTTCACTCCACTTGGCCCTTATTATAACAGCTATCTTCTCTTCATTCTTGTGGAAGGGAAATTCTTCATTTGGAGGTTTATATATCTATAATATACCACATGAAAGTGATTTATACACTCCAACAAGTGGAGATGCAGAAACAATACTCTTATTCTTGTGGAAGGAAATTAAGGTGATTTCTACAACTCACAATTGGAGTGCAGAAATCAATACTCTTCATTCTTGTGGAAGGAAATCATAATTTGGAAGGTTTATATATATATATAATCGACAGGGTGAGTGAGTTTAGAAATCGCTTGTCCTCCATTATTCCAAAAACTGTTATTGTGATACGAAAAAATAAAATTTTTTATTAGTTGAAATACTAAAATTAATGAATCACTTTCATGAAAAATCATATTGTACATAAATTTCAAAAGAGTTACGAAAATTTCTCTCCAGTTCCCCCTCCTGCCTACAAGGATTACCACACCGCAAAAAGGAAAAAAGGAAAAAAGTTAAATAATATAATAGTTAGATTTTATATTTTTTTATTGCCACGGGCTTTAGACACCGAGTTGAAGTTTAGCACTATTTCATCCATAGACATCGGGGCAATTGGAAATGACCCCATTCAGGACTCTAGAGGACATGTTAGGCTATGAGTATTCCATTGTCAAGGAAAATTGAGAATCGCAACTTGGCACTATGGGCGTTCGCCTACAACAACAGCTTTCATACAAGGATCGAATGGCATCA
>VIGQ01000712.1:0-21031 GCA_009663005.1 Actinidia chinensis | reverse complement strand
CCCACAATGCGCGGCGAAGAAGCGCCGCGGGACGGAACCCAACGATTCATCACTCCGCTCCTCATCCGTGAGCTAAAACATAAATGTGATTGACAATGTTAATTAAAAGAGAAGGTGTGAGAAAATCGGCCAAAAAAGGGTGGAAATGCAGGGCTTCCTGGTGGGTCACCCATCCTGCCACTGCACCGACCGGGCACGCTTAACTCCGGGGTGGGTTCACCGGGCCGGATCACCCCGCTTCCTAGCATTCCGTAAGGATGTGAACAAATGCGGAAGCAAAATCTTCAAAAAAGAATAGCCGTGACGAAAATCAGTAAAAAGGTGCAAACCACGAGTACATTTTCCCAAGGGGTCACCGCATCTAGTACGTGCCGCTGACCGAGCACGCTTGACTGTGGAGTTCTGATCGGATCCCGCGGTGCATTAATGCTGGTAGGATCGCACCCGCAAATTGAAATGCGACATTTTATGCTCTTCTATAGACATTATCCCTTCGCCCCCAAAAATGCTCGGCGAAGGAAAGCGCGCGAGTGGCCCCCCGAACCAACCCGTCTCACCTGCCCCCATCCGTGACGCTAAAAATAAATGGGAATGACAAATATATTAAAAGACCAAGGGGTGGAAGAAAAATCAGGCCAAAAAAAGGGGGGGCGGAAAAAAGAGGGCTTCCCCGGTGGGTCACCCATCCGTGGCACTCGCACCCGGACCCGGGCACCGCTTAACTCCGGGGTTGTGTTCACCGGGCCGGATCCACCCGCTTCCCTAGCATCCGTAAGGCTGTGTGAACAATGCGGATGCAGATCTTCGAAAAAGAATCGCTTACTAAAAATCAGACAAAAAAGTGGTGCAACACGAGGACTTCCCAATAGGGTCACACATCGGGCTATTACGCTCCCCGCACAAGCACGCTAAGCTGGCGGAGTTCTGATAGGATTCGGTGCTTAGTGCTCGTATGATCGCACCCGCAACCTGATGCACCTTTTAATGCTCTTATCTAGCATCATACCTGCGCCAACCGACAAATGCCACACGGCGGGAGATTGTGCGGGCCGAACCTCAAACCGATTCATCGGCCCTTCCGCCGCATCCGTGAAGCTAAAAAATAAATAGGAATTACCATAGTATTAAAAGAACAAGGTGTAACGAAAATCGCAAAAAAAATGGGTGGAACGGGGCTTCCCCGTTAGGTCACCCATCTTGGCACTGCACCTGACTGGTGCACGCTTAACTCCGGGGTGGTGTTCACCGGGCCGGTCCACCCGCTTCCCTGCATCCGTAGGATGTTAACAAATGCGATGCGAGATCTTCGAAAAAGAATAGCCGGACGAAATAATCGGTAAAAAAGGGGTGCAACACACGAGGACTTCCCAAGGGGTCACCCATCCTAGTACTCTGCTATCGCCCAAGCCAAACGGCTTGACTGGGCGGAGTTCACGATGGACCGGGCATTAGTTGCTGGTATGATCGCACACCGCAAACTGATGCACATTTTATGCTCTTATATAGACAATCATCATTCCCTTCGCCCCCAAAAAATATGCGCCGCGAAGGAAGCGCGCGGGGCCGAACCCAACCACTTCATCACCCCCCCGCATCCGTGAAGCTAAAAAATAAATGGAATGACAAATATTATTAAAAAAGAAGGTGTGCAAGAAAAATCGTCCAAAAAGGGTATAAAACGAGGGATTACCGGTGGGTCACCCATCCTGGCATTGCACCCGACCTTGCATATTAACCCGGGGTGGTGTTCACTACCGGGCCGTATCCACCCGCTACCCTCGCATCCGTAAGGATTTGAACAAATGCGGATGCGAGATCTTCGAAAAAGAATAGCCCTGACGAAAATCGGCAAAAACTGGGGGGGGGGGGTCAACAGGGACTTCCCAAGGGGTATCGCCTATCCTATATGCTCCCTGCACAAGCACCGCTAAGCTGCGGAGTTCTGATGGGATTCGGTGCATTAGGGCTCGTATGATCGCACCCGCAACTGATCACATTTTATGCTCTATAGAGACAATCATCCCTTCGCCCCCCCCACAACTGCGCGGCGGGTGATGCGCGCGTGGGCCTGAACCTCAACCGATGCATCTCCCGCCCGCATCCGTAAGCTAAAAAATAAATGGGAATGACAAATAATTATTAAAAGAAGAAGGTAGTGAGAAAATTGGCCAAACAAGTGTGGAAAACGAGGGCTTCTTCGGTGGGTCCCCCCATCCTGGCACTGCCACCGACCGGGCAACACTTAACTCCTGGGTGGTGGGCCAGATCCACCCGCTTCCCTAGCATTCGGAAGGATGGGAACAATGCGGATTCGAGATCTTCGAAAAAGAATAGTTCCGGATGAAAATCGCAAAAAAGGGGTGCAACACTGGGACTCTGTCCCAGAGGGGTCAACCATCCCTAGTACTGCTCCCGCCAACACGCTTCTCTGTCGGAGTTCGTGGATCCGGTGCATTAGTGCTGGTATGGATCCACCCACAAATTGATGCACTTTTATGCTGCTTATATAGCCATCATCCCTTCGCAACCACAATGCGCGGCGGGGATGCGCGCACGGGCCGAACCCAACCGATTCACATCGCCGCTTTGCATCCGTGAAGCTAAAAAATAATGGGAATGACAAATATTATTAAAAGAAGAAGGTTGAAGAAAATCGGCCAAAAAAAGTATGGAAACGAGGGCTTCCCATTGGGTCACCCATCTTGGCACTACAACCCTACCGGCACCTTAACTCCGGGGTGGTGTTCACCGGGCCGGTTCACCCGCTTTCCCATAGCATCCGTACGGATGCTGAAACAAATGGCGGTGCGAGATCCTTCGAAAAAGAATTGCCGTGACGAAAAATTAGTAAAAAAGGGGTGACACACGAGGACTTCTCAATGGCACCCATCTAAGTAACTCTGCTATCGCCAAGCACCTTGACTTCCGGAGTTCTGATGGATCCACCAGTGTATTAGTGCTGGTATGATCGCACCACGCAAACTGATGCACATTTTTAAATGCTCACATAGAGACAGTATCCTTCGCCCCCACAAATGCGCGGCGATGGAAGCGCGCTGGCCTCGAACCACCGATTCATCATCACCCCCCCGCCCGCATCCGTGAAGCTAAAAAATAAATGGGAATGAATATTATTAAAAGACAAGATGTGAAACAAAACGGCCAAAAAGGGTGGGAAAACGAGGATTCCCGGTGGGTCACACCCATCCTGGCACTGCACCCGACGACCGGCCGCTTACTCCGGGGTGGTGTTCACCGGGCCGGATCCACCGCTCCTACATCCCGTAAGGACGTGAACAAATGCTGAAGCGAAATCTTCAAAGAAGAATAGCCGTGATGAAAAATCATTAAAAAGGGGTGCAACGAGGACTTTCCCAGGGGTCACCCATTCTAGTACTGCTCTCGACCGGCACGCTAAGCTGCGGAGTTCTGATTGTATTCGGTGCATTAGTGCTGGTATGAATTCGCACCCGCAAACTGATGGCACATTTTAAAATGGCTCTTATAGAGACTCATCCCTTCGCCCCCACAAATGCGCGAGCGGAGGAAGCGCGCGGGGCCGAACCCAACCAATTCATCACCCGCCCGCATTCCGTGAAGCTAAAAAATAAATGGAATGCAAATATTATTAAAAAAACACGATGTGAAGAAAAATCGGCCAAAAAAGGGTGAAAACGAGGGATTCCCCGTTTGGTCAACCCATCCCTGGCACACTGCCCCCGATCGGCACGCTTAACCCGGGGTGGTGTTCACCGGGCCGGATCCATCCGCTCCCTAGCATCCGTAGGATGTGAAAAAAATGCGGATGCAAGTCTTCGCACGAATAGCATACGAAAAATCGACAAAAAAAGTGGTGCAACAAGGGGATTTACCAAGGGGTCACCCATCCTATACTGCTCCCGCCAAAAGCACGCTAAGCTGCGGGTTTCTGATAGGCTTCGGTGCATTAGTGCTCGTATGATCGCACCCGAAAAACTGATGAACATTTATTGCTCTTATATAGCCAATTCATACCTTCGCCACCACAATATGCACAGAGGGAGGATGGCGCCCCGGGCCGAACCCACCCGAGTCATCCGCCCTTCCGCCCGCATCCGTGAAGCTAAAAAAAATAAAATAGGAATGACAAATATTATTAAAAGACCAAAGGTGGAAGAAAATCAGGCAAAAAAAGGGTGGAGAAATGGAAAAACGAGGGCTTCCGTAGGTCACCCATCTTGGCACTCTTGCACCGTACCGGGAACGTAGACCCGGCAGGGTGGTGGGGACAGATCCACGGGCTTCCCCTAGCATCCGGAAGGATATGAAAAATATGCGGATGCGAGTATAGTCGAAAAAAATAGCCATGATGTTGAAAAATTGGCAAAAAAAAGGGGTCCACACTAGGACTTCCCAGGGGTGGGGTCAACCATCCTAGTATGCTCCCGCCAAAGCACGCCTCACGGCGGAGTTCTGATGGAATACGGTGCAGTTCAGTGCTCGTATGATCGCACCCGCAAATTGATGCCACATTTTATGTCTTAGTAGCCATAATCCCTTCGCCACCACAAATGAGCGGCGGGTGCGGGTGAATGCGCGCATGGGCCGAACCCAACCGATTACATGCACGCCCGCATTCCGTGAAGCTAAAAAGTAAATGGGAATAACAAATATTATTAAAAGGAAGAAGGTGTGAAGAAAAATCGGCCAAAAAAAGGGATGGAAAAACGAGGGCTTTCCCATTGAGGCACCATCTTGGCAAACACCAGAAGGCACGACTTAACTCAGGGGTGGTGTGACCGGTCCGGATCCACCCGCTTCCCTAGCATCCGAAAGGAGTGTGTGAACAAAAATGCGGATGGCGAGACTTCGAAAAAGAATTAGCCGTGATGAACAATCAGTTAAAAAAGGGGTTTTGCTTGCAACACGAGGAATGTTCGCAAGGGGGTCACCCATCTAGTACTGCTATCGCCCAAGCACGCTGCTCCAGAGTTATGATGGATCGGTGCATTAGTAACTGGTATGATCGCACTCGCCAAAATTGATGTACATTTTATGCGTTTTAAAATAGAGATTATAGAGACATCATCCCTTCGCCCCCACAAATGCGCGGCGGGTGATGCGCGCCGGGCCGAACCCAAACAGATTTCATCGCCCGCCCGCATCCGTTAAGTAAAAAAATAAATTTGAATGACAAATATCTTATAAAAGAAGAAGGTGTTGTTGTTTGCTCTGTGTGAAGAAAAATCGGCCAAACAAAAGGTTGGAAAACGAGGAGATTCACGGTGGGTCACCATCCTGGCACCACACCCGGGACCGGGCACGCTAAACTCCTGGGTGGGGGCCGGATCCACCGGCTTCCACTAAAAGCATCGTAAAGGATGTGAACAAATGCGGATGCGAGTCTTCGAAAAAAGATAGCCATGATGAAAAATGGCAAAAAAAGGGGTTGCAACCAACTCGGACTGTCACGGGGGGCGTAACCCATCCTAGTCTTGCCTCCCGCCCAAGCACGATTCACTGCGGAGTTCTGGAGTTCTGATGGAATCTGGTGCATTAGTGCTGGTATGATCGCATCGCAAATTGACTGCACATTTTATACGCTTGTATAGAGACAGAATCCCTTCGCCCCCACAAATGCGCGGCGGGTGATGCGCGCTGGGCCGAACCCAACCGATTCATTGTTCTCCCGCATCCGTGAAGCTCAAAAATAAATGTGAAATGACAATATTATTAAAGAAAAAAGGTGTGAAGAAAAACGGCCAAAAAGGGTGAAAACGAGGGCTTCCCGGTGATTCACCCTCTTGGCACTTGCCACCCGAGGGATAAGCTTAACTCCGCGGGGTGGTCACCGGGCCGGATCCACCGCCTTCCCTAGCATCTGTAAGGATGTGAACAAATGAGGATGCGAGATTTCGAAAAAGAATAGAAAAAGAATAGCCCTGACGAAAATCGGCAAAAAAGGGGTGCAACACGAGGACTTTCCCAAGGGGTCACCCATCTTAGTAGCTGAGGGCTCCCGCACAAGCACGCTAAGCTCCGGAGTTCTGAGGGGATTCGGTGCATTAGTGCTCGTATGATTGCACCCGCAAAACTGATGCATCCTTTTATGCTCTTGTAGATACATCATCCCTTCGTCCCCCCACAAATGCGCGGCGGGTGATGCGCGCTGGGCCGAACCCAACCGATTCATCGCCCGCCCGCATCCGTTAAGTTCAAAAATAAATTTGAATGACAAATATTATTAAAAGAGAAGGTGTGAAGAAACGGCCCAAAAAAGGTGGAAAACGAGCCGGCTTTCTTCTCGTGGGTCACCATCCTGGTCACTACAACCCGACCGTGCCACGCTTTAACTCCTTGGTGTTGGCCGGATCCACCGGCTTCCCTAGCATCCGTAAGGATGTGAACAAATGCGGATGCGACATCTTCGAAAAGAATAGGCCGTGATGAAACATCGGTAAAAAAAGGTGCCGACGAGACTTCCAAGGTGTCACCCATCCTAGTACTGCGCTCGCCGAGCACAGCTTGACTGCGGAGTTCTGATGGGATCCGTGCATTAGTGCTGGTATGATCGCACCCCCGCACTAATGGCACATTTATATGCTGTTATAGAGACAACTATGATCATCCCTTTCGCCCCACAAATGCGCGCGAAGGAAGCGCGCGGGACCGAACCCAACCGCTTCGCACTCGCCGCATCCGTGAAGGCTAAAAATTAAATGGATTGACAAGTGTTATTAAAAGAAAAAGGTGTGGAGAAAAATCGGCCAAAAGGGTGGAAATGGGGCTTCCCTTGTGGTTCACCCATCCTGCACATTTCCACCCGACCTGGCACGCTTAACTCCGGGGGGGTGGTGTTCATTCACCTGGCCGTATCCACCCTTCCCTAGCATCGGTAAGGATGTTGAACAAATGCGGAAGCGAAATCTTCAAAAAAGAATAGACACACCCCCCCCCCCCCCGTGACGAAAAATCGGTAAAAAGGGGTTCAAACACGGGACTTACCCAGGGTCACCCATCCTAGTACTGCTCCCGCACAAGCACGCTGCTCTGAGTTCGATGTGATTTTGGTGCAATTAGTGCTCGCATGATTGCACCCGCACCACTGAATGCCATTTTTGCTCTTATAGAGACAATCATCCCCTTCACACCCCACAAATGCGCGGCGGGTGATGTGCGGCGCTGGGGCCGAACCCACCGATTCATCGCCTGCCCGCATCCGTTAAGCTAAAATAAATGTGAATGACAAATATTATTAAAAGAAGAAGTGTGGAAGAAATCGGCCCAAAAAAGGTGGAAAACGAGCGCTTCTAGCTCGTGGGTCACCCATCCTGGCACAACACCCAACCCGACCGTGCACGCTTACTCCTGGTGGTGGGCCGGATCCCCGGCTTTCCTAGCATCCGTAGGATGTGAACAATGCGGATGCAGATCTTTCGCAAAGGAAATAGCCATGATGAAAAATTGGCAAAAAAGGGGTGCAACACTAGGACTTCCTCCCAGGGGGTCAACCATCCAGTACTGGCTCCCGCCCAGCACGCTTCACACTGCGGAGTTCTATTGAATCCGGTGCATTAGTGGCTGGTATGACGCACCGCAAATTGATGCACATTTTATGATCTTATGTAGCCATCATCCCTTCTCTCCACCACAAAGCCTCGTCAGGGGATGCGCGCCGGGCCGAACCCCCCAACCGATTCATTGCCCACGCCCTTTCCGCATCCCTTGAAGCTAAAAAATAATTGGGAAATAACAAATAATTAATTAAAAGAAGAAGGTGTGAAGAAAAAATCGGCCAAAAAAAGGAGGGAAAACGAGGCTTCGCCATTGGTCACCCCATCTTGGCACTACAACCTGCCGGGCACGCTAACTCCGGGTGGTGTTCACTGGTCCGGATCCACCCGCTGTTCCCTAAGCATCCCTACGGATGTGAACCCATGCGGATGCGAGATCTTCGAAAGAATAGTCCGTGATGAAAAAATCATTAAAAAGGGGTGCAAACACGAGGACTTTCTCAAGGGGCAAACACACATCTTAGTCCTCTGCTATGCCCAACCAGCTTGACATCCGAGTTCTGATGGATCCGGGTGCATTAGTGCTGTATGACTTGCACTCGCAAATTTGATGCACAATTTTATGCTCTTAAGAGACATCTCCCTTTGCCCCCCAAAGCGCGCGAGGAAGCGCGCCGGGCCGTACCCAACTGATTCATCACCCCCCGCCCCGCATCCTTGAAGCTAAAAAATAAATGGGATGACAAATATTATTAGCAAAAGAAGGTGTGAAGAAAATCGGCCAAAAAAGGGTGAAACGAGGCTTCCCAGTGGGTCACCCATCCTGGTCACTGCACCCAACCGGCAACGCTTAACTCCGGGTGGTGTTCACCGGGGCCGGTCCCCCGCTTCCCTAGCATCCGTAAGGATGTGAACAAATGCGGAATGCGAGATCTCTTCGAAAAAGAATAGCCAAGCCCTGACGAAAAATCGGCAAAAAAAGCGGTGCAACAACACCGAGGACTTCCCAAGGGGTCCCACCCTCTATGCTGTCTCCCTCACAAGCACGCTAAGCTCGGATTTCTGATTGGATTCAGTGCATTAGGTGCTTGTATGTTGCACACCCGCAACTGATCACATTTTATGCTCTTATTAGACAGCATCCTTCCCCACCCACAAATGCGCGGCGGGTGATCGCGCTGGGCCGAACCCACCGCTGCACGCCCCGCCCGCATCTGTTAAGCTAAACAATAAATTTGAATACAATATTATGAAAAGAATAAGGTGTGAAGAAAATCGGCCCAAAAAGTTGAAAGCGAGCCTTTCCTCGGTGGGTCACCCATCCTGGCATCACACCCCGACCGGGCACGCTTACTCCTGGGTGGTGGGCGGATCCACCGGCTTCCCTAGCATCCGTAAGGATGTTAACATGCGGATGCGAGATCTTGAAAAAGAGAGGCCGTGACGAGAAATCGGTAAAAAGGGGTGCAACCTAGACTTCCCAGGGAGTCAACCATCCTAGTACGTCTCTCCAGGCCCAAGCACGCTTCACTGCGGAGTTCTGATGGAATCCTGTGCATTAGTGCTGTATGAACGCAAACCCTTAAATTGATGCACATTTTATGCTCTTATATATGCCATCATCCCTTCGCCACCACAAATGCGGCGGCGGGGGGATGCGCGACGGGCCAATCCAACCGATTCATCGCCCTCCGCCGCATCCGGGAAGCTAAAATAAATGTGAATGACAATATTATTAAAAGAAGAAGGTGTGAAGAAAATCGGCCAAAAAAGGTGGAACACGAGGGCTTCCCATTGGTCACCCATCCTTGGCACTGCACCCGACCGGGCACGCTTAACTCCGGGTGGTGTTCACGGGCTGGATCCACCCGCTTACCTAGGCATCCGTAAAGATGTGAAACAAAGCGGAGGAGCGAGATCTCGAAAAAGAATAACGTGACAAAATGGGCAAAAAAGGGTACAACACGAGGAATTCCCAAGGGGTCACCCATCCTAGTAGTGCTCCCGCACAAGCACGCAAGCTGTGGAGTTCTGTGGGATTCGGTGCTGCTTAGTGCTTCGTATGATCGCACCCGCAAAATGATGCACATTTTAGCCTTAATAGCCATTATCCCTCGCCACCACAAAATGCGCGGCGGGGGATGCGCACGGCCGAATCCAACCGATTCATCGCCCCCCTCCCGCATCCGTGAAGCTAAAAAATTAAATGTGAATGACAAATATTATAAAAGAAGAAGGTGTGAAGAAAATGCCAAAAAAAGGTGGAAAACGAGGGCTCCCATTGGGTCAACCATCTTGGCACTGCAACCCGACCGGGACGCTAACTCCGGGTTGGTTGTCACCGGGGGGCGGATTCCCCCGCTTACTAGCATCCGAAAGATTGTGAACAAATGCGGAGCGAGGATCGTCTAAAAAAGAATAACCGTGAAAAATAGGCAAAAAAAGGGGTACAACACGAGGACGTCCCAAGGGGTGGTCACCCATCTAGTAGTGCTCCCGCACACGCACGCCAAGTGTGGAGTTCTGATGGGATTCGGTGCATTAGTGCTCGTATGATCGCACCCGCAAACTGATGCACATTTTAGCTCTTATAGAGACATTATCCCTCGCCCCCAGTAATTGCGCGGGAGGATGCGCGCCGGGCGAACCCAACCGAATTCATCGCCGACGCAAGCATCCGTTAAGCTAAAAATAAATTGAGAATGACAAAAGAGGAAGAAAAGAAGAAGGGGGGGGGGTGGGGATGGGCCCAGAGACGCCGGAGCGTTTTCTGTTACAGAGTGTGATGATGTGTGAAGAAAAATCGGCCAAAAAAAGGGTGTGGAAACGAGGGCTTCCCGGTTGGTGTCACCCATCCTGACACTGCACCCGACCGGGCACGCTTAACTCCGGGGTAGTGTTAGTGTTCACCGGGCGGATCCACCGCTTCCCTAGCATCGGTAAGGATGTGAACAAATGCGGATGCGGAGATCTTCGAAAAAGAAAGCCGTGCACGAAAAATCGGCAAAAAAAAGACAAAAAAAGGGTGATTGCAACACTAGGAACTTCCCAAGGTGTGCGTCAAAAAACATCCTATACTGCTTCGTCCAAGCACGCTCCCACGCCGGAGTCTGATGGAATCCGGTGCATAGTGCCTGATATGAACGCACCCGCAAATTGTGCACATGTATGCTCTTAATAGCCATCATCCCTTCGCCACCACAAATGCACGGCGGGGGATGAGAGAAGGGAAGAACCCAACCGATCATTCGCCCTCCCGCATCGTGAAGCTAAAAAATAAATGTGAATGACAAATATTATTAAAAGGAGAAGGTGTGTTTGTGAAGAAAAATCGGCCAAAAAAAGGGTGAAAGGAAAACGAGGGCTTCGTGGTCATCCATCTTGGCACTAACACCCTACCGAGCACGCTTAACTCCGGGGGATGGTGTTCACCGGGCGGATCCACCGCTTCCCTAGCATCCGTAAGGACCAGGATGTGACCAATATGCGGATGCGAGATCTTCGAAAAAGAGTAGCCCTGACGAAAATCGGCAAAAAGGGGGTGCAACACGAGGATTCCCAAGGGGTCACCCACCTAGTTGCTGCTCCCGCATCAAGCACGCGGAAGCTACGGAGTTCTGATGGGATTCGTTTGCCTTAGTGCTCGCATGATTGACCCGCAAACTGATGCACATTTTATGCTTCTTATAGGAGACATTCATCCCGTTTCGCCCCCCAAAAGTGCGCGGCGGGTGATGCGCGCTGGGCCGAACCCAATGATTATCGCCCTGCCCGTCCGGTTTTTAAGCTAAAAAATAAATTGAATGACCAAATATATTTAAAAAGAAGAAGGTGTGTGAAGAAAAATCGGCCCCCAAAAAGGTGGGAAAGAGGCGCTTCGGTGGGTAAAACATACCCCCACCCACCCCCCCACTGGCACACATCCGACCGGGCACACGCTAACCCTGGGTGGTGGGCCGGATGTATCCACGGCTTTCCCTAGCATCCGTAAGGATGTGAACAAATGAGGATGCGAGATCTTCGAAAAAGGAATAGCCGTGACGAAAAAAATCGGCAAAAAAAAGGTGCAACACTAGGATTCCCAAGGGGTCAACATCTAGTACTGCTCCGCCCAAGCACGCTCACTGCGGAGGTTCTGATGGAATCCGTGCATTAGTGTGATATTAACGCACCGCAAATTGATTGCACATTTTATGCTCTTAGATAGCCATCATACCTTCGCCAACACAAATGCGCGGCGGGGGATGAGCGACGGGCCCGCCGAACCCAACCGATTCATGGCCTTCCGCATAGTATGAAGCTAAACATTAAATGTGAATGGACAAATATATTCAACGAAGAAGTGTGAAGAAAAATCGGCCAAAACCAAGGGTGGAAAACGAGGGCTTCCCGTGGGTCACCCATTGGCACTGCACCCGACCTGGCCACGCTTAACTCCGGGGTGTTGTTCACCGCGGCCGGATCCACCCGATTTCCCTAGAATCGGCAAGCGAGTGAACAAATGCGGAAGAAGCGGATCTTCGAAAAATAAATAGCCGTGACGGAAAATCGGTAAAAAAGTGGTTTTTGCTGCAACACGAGGATTCACAAGGGTGGTCACCCATCATAGGATGATCTCGCTCGAGCACGCTTGACTGCGTAGTTGATGGATTTGGGGCATAGTGCTAGTATGAGCGCACCCGCCCAACTGATGCATCTTTTAATGCTATTATATAGCCATCATCCCTTCGCAACACAAAATGCGCGGCGGAGGATGCCGCCGGGCCAAAACCAAACCGATCATGCCCGCCCGCATCCGTGATGCCAAAAAATAAATGGAAGAATGACAAAATTATTAAGAAGAAGGTGTGAAGAAAAATCGGCCAAAAATGGTGGAAAATGAGGGATTCCGTGGGTCACCCATCCTGTTCAATGAACCCGACCGAGCACGATTAACTCGGGGGGGTGGGGTTCACCGGGACGGTCCACCCGCTTCCTAGCATCGTAAGGACGTGAACCAAAATGTGGAAGCGGAGATCTTCGAAAAAAGAAAGCCGTGACGAAAAAAATTGGTATCAAAAAAGGGGGTTTGCACACACGAGGACTTCCCAAGGGGTCACCCATCCTCGTACTGCCATTAGTGTTGGATGATCGCACCCGCAAACTGATGCACATTGTGATCTTATAGAGGAAATCAATCCTTCGCCCCAAAAATGCGCGGGAGGGGAAGCACGCGGGGGACCGAACCCACCGAAGTCATCACCCGCCCGATCCGTGAGCTAAAAAAATAAATGGAATACAAATATTATTAAAAGAACAAGGTGTGAAGAAAAATCGGCCAAAAAAGGGTGGAAAACGAGGGCTTCTCGGTGGGTCACCCAATATGGCACTGCACCCGACCGGGCACGCTTACCTCCTGGGTGGTGGGCGGATCCACCCGCATTCCCTAGAATCCGTAAGGATGTGAACCAATGCGGATGCGAGATCTTCGATTCGAAAAAAGGATAGCCGTGACGAAAAATGGCAAAAAGGGTGCAAAACAGGAATTCCAAGGGTGGTTCAACCATCCTAGTACTTGCTCACGCCCAAGCACGCTTCACTGCGGAGTTCTGATGGATACGGTGCATAGTGGTGAGATGAACGCACCCGCCCAGTTTGATGCACATTTTATGCTTCTTATATAGCCATCAATCCCTTCGCCACACAAATGCGCGGCGGGGGATGCGCGACGCGGCCAACCCAACCGATTAATCGACCTCCCGCATCCGTGAGCTAAAAAAATAAATGGGAATGACAATCTTATTAATTAAGAAGAAGGTGTTGTTTTGTGAAAGAAAGAAAAATCGGCCAAAAAAGGGTGGAAAACGAGGGTTCCTGTTGGATCACCCATTGGCACGTGCAACCGACCGGGGCCCGCTTAACTCCGCGGGTGGTGTTAACGGGCCGGATCCACCCGCTTCCTAGCATCCGTAAGGGGATGTGAACAACTCGGAAGCGAGGATCTTCGAAAAAGGAATAGCCGTGACGAAAAATCGGCAAAAAAGGGGTGTTAGTTGCAAAACACGAGACTTCTCAAGGGGTCACCCATCCTAGTACTGCTCGCGCCCGGGCCGCTTGAATGCGGAGTTTCGAGGGATCCGGTGCATTAGTGCTGGTATGATCGCACCCGCAAACTGATGCAAATTTATGCTCTTATAGAGACATTATCCATTCGCCCCCAAAAATGCGCAGCGGAGGGAAGCGCGCGGGGCCGAACACCAACCGATTCATTCACTCGCCCGCATTCAGTGAAGCTAAAAAATAAATGGGAATGACAAATATTATTAAAAGACACAAGGGGTAGGTGTGAAAAAAAATCGGCCAAAAAAAAAAAGGGGTGGGAAAACGAGGGCTTCCGGGTGGGTCACCCATCCTGGCACTGCACACGACGGGCACGCTTTAAACTTCATGGGTGGGTGGGCCGGATCCACCCGCTTCCCTAGCCTCGTTAAGGATGTGAACCAAAATGCGGATGCGAGATCTTCGAAAAAGAATAGCCGTGACAAAAAATCGGAAAAAATGGGTGCAACACTAGGATTCAAGGGGGGTCAGGTCACCCATACTAGGTAGCTCCAGCCCAAGCACGCTTCACTCGGAATTCTGATGGAATCAGGTTGGCATTAGTTGCTGATATGAACGCACACGACAAATTGATGCACATTTTATGCTCTTATATAGCCATCATCCCTTCGCCACCACAAATGGCAGTGCGTGGGGATGCGCGACGGGCCGAACCCAACGATTCAACGCCCTCCCGCTCCGTGAAGGTAAAAAATATAAAATGGGAATGACAAATATGATTAAAAGAAGAAGGTGTACTGGAAGACAAATCGGCCAAAAAAGGGTGGGGAAAACGAGGGCTTCTCGTTGGGTCACCCATCTTGGCAATGCACCCGACCGGGGGGGGGAACGCTTAACTCCGTGCGGCCGGGATAAACCCGCTCCCTAGCATCCGAAGGATGTGAAAAAATGCGCGAAGCGAGATTTCGAAAAAAAAAGAATAGCCGTGAGAAGAACGCAAAAAAAGGGTGCAACACGAGATTTCCCAAGGGGTGCGTCACCACCATCCTAGTTCTGCATCCCGCACAAGCACGATAAGCGTGGAGTTCTGAGGGATTCGTGCATTAGGCCCGTATGATCCACCGCAAACTATGCACATTTTATGCTCTTATAAGAGACATGATCCCGTCGCCCCCTTTAATGCTAGGCGGGGGATGCGCGACGGGGCGAACCCAACCGAGTCATCGACGCCCGCATGCGTTAAGCTAAAAAATAAAGGGGAATTGACAAATATATTAAAAGAAGAAGGTGTGAAGAAAAATAGGCCAACAAAAGGGTGGAAAACGAGGCCTTCCAGGTGGGTCACCCATCCTGGAACTGCACCGACGGGCCGCTTAACTCAGGGGTGGTGTCACCGGGCCGGATCCACCCGCTTCCTAGCATCCCATAAAGGATGTGAAACAACTGCGGATGCGAGATCTTCGAAAAAAAAGAATAGGCGTGACGAAAAATCGGTAAAAAAGAGGTGACATAGGACTGACAAAGGGGGTCACCCATCCTAGTACTGCCACGCACAGCACGCTAAGCTGTGGAGTTTGAGGGATTCGAGTGCATTAGTGCTGGTATGATCGCCACCCGCAAAAACTGTATTGCACATTTTATGCGCTTATAGAGACATTATCCCTTCGCCCCCACAAATGCGCGGAGGGGGGATTGCGCGCCGGCCTAACCCAAACCGAATTCATCGCCGACCGCATCGTTAAGACTAAAAAATAAATGAGAATGACAAAATATACTAAAAGAAGAAGGTGTGAGAAAAAATCGGCCAAAAAAGGGTGAAAACGGCTGGCTTCCCGGGGGGGGTACACATCCTGGCACTGACACACCCGACGGGCCGGTACTCCGGGAGTAGTGATTTTCACCGGGCCGGATCCACCCGCTTCCTAGCATTCGTAAGGATTGTGAACAAATGCGGATGCGGAGATCTTCGAAAAAGATAGCCGTGAACGAAAAATGGCAAAAAAAGGGGTGCCAACAATAGGACTTCCAAGGGTCAAACCATCCTAGTCTGCATCCGCCCAAAGCACGGCTCCAATGCGGAGTTCTGATGGAATTCGGTGGCATTAGTGGCTGATATGAACGCACCCGCAAAGTGGGCACATTTTTATGCTCTTATATAGCCATCATCACTTAGCACCACAACTGCGCGGCGGAGGATGCGCGACGCGGCCGAACCAAACGATTCATCGCCCCTCCACATCCGTTGAAGCTAAAAAAAAATGTGAATGACAAATATTATTAAAAGAGAAGTTGTTGAAGAAAGAAAAATCGGCCAAAAAAGGGTGGAAAACGAGGGCTTTCGTGGGTCACCCATCCTGGCACTGCACCCGACGGGACGCTTTAAACTCTGGGGTGGGTGGTTTCAACCGGGCGGATTCACACGACTTCCCTAGCATCCAGACAAGGGTGTGAACAAATGCGGAGCGAGGAGATCTTCAAAAAAGAATAGTCGTGACGAAAAATAGTAAAAAAAGGGGTGCAAACGAGGATTCCCAAGGGGTCACCCATCATAGTACTGACTCTCGCTCGAGACAGCTTGACTGCGGAGTTCTGATGGGATTCGGTGCATATTTTTGTGTGAATCGTGTAGTGATAGCACCCGCAAATGATGCACAATTGTATGCTCTGATAGAGACCATCATCCCTTCGCCCCCCATTCATAAATGCGCGGCGAGGGATGCGCGCCGGCCAAACCCAACCGATTCATCGCCCGGCCCGCTCCGTGGATGCCAAAAAATAACTGGGATGACAAATATTAATAAAAGAAGAAGGTTGTGAGGAAAAATCGACCAAAAAATGGTGGAAAATGGAGGGTTCCCGGTGGGTCAGCCATCCTATCACTGCACCGACCAAGCACGCTAACTTTGGTTGGTGTTCACCGGGCCGGATCCACCCGCTTCCTTAGCATCCGTAAGGATGTGAACAAAGCGGATACGAGATCTTGAAAAGAATAAGCCATGACGAAAAATCGGCGAAAAAAAGGGGGTGCCAACCGAGGACTTCACAAGGGGTCACCCATCACTAGTACTCGCTCCGCACAGCGCTAAGCTGTGGAAGTTCTGAATGGGATTCCGTGCATTAGAGCTCGTATGATCGACAACCGCAAATGATGCACATTTTATGCTATTAAGGAGAAATTATCCCTTCGCACCCCACTAATGACTCGGGGGGGATGAGAGCAGCGCCAGCCGACACAACCGGATTCATCGCCAGCCCGCATCCGTGATGCCAAAAAAATAAAGGGGAATGAAACTATTATTAAAAGAAGGTGTTGAGAAAAATCGGCCAAAAAAATGGTGGAAAAAGGAAAATGCGGGCTCCCGGTGGGTCAGCCATCCTATCGCTTGCACCCTGACCGAGCACGCTTAATCTGGGGTGGTGTCACCGGGCCGGGTCCACCCGCTTCCTTAGAATCCGTAAGGATGTAACAAATGCGGATACGAGATCTTCGAAAAAGAATAGCCATGACGAACATCGGGCAAAAAAAAGGGTGCAAACGACGGAATTCCCAAGGGGTCACCCATCCTAGTACTGCTCCCGACAAGCACGCTAGCTGCGGATGTTGATGGATTCGGTGCATAGTGCCGTATTATGATTGCAACCGCAAAACTGATGCACATTTTATGCTTTTATTAGAGGGACATCATCCCTTCGCCCCCCACAAAGGTGTGGCGAGGGAAAGCAAGCGGGCACGAACCCATCGATTTGATCACCCGCCCGCATCGCGAAGCTAAAAAATAAATAGGAATACAAATATTATTAAAAGAAAAAGGTGTTGAAGAAAAATCGGCCAAAAAAGGTGAAAAACGAGGGCTTCCGGTGGTCAACCCATCCTGGCACAGCACCCGACCGCACGCTTAACGGGGTGGTGTCTGCACGGGCCCGATCCACCCGCTTCCTAGCATCCGTAAGGATGTGAACAAATGCGGAAGCGAGATCTAGAAAAGAAAAAGAATAGCCGTGACGAAACAAAAAAAAATCGGTAAAAAATAAAAAAAGGGTGTTTGCAACACTAGGACTTACCAGGGGTCAACCATACCCCCCCCCCCCCCCCCTAGTGACTGCTATCGGCCCAAAGCACGCGTCACTGCGGATTTCTGATGGAATCCGGTGCACTAGTGCTGATATGAAGGCACCCGCAAATTGATTGCACCATTTATGCTCTTATATAGCCATCATCCCTTCGCAACCACAATACGTGGAATAAACAATACGTGGGTCACCCATCTTGGCACTGCCACCCGACCGGGCACGCTTAACTCCGGGGTGGTGTTCACCGGGCCGGATCACCCGCTTCCCTGCATCCGTAAGGAGTGAAACAAATGCGGAAGCGAGATCTTCTCAAAAAAGAATAGCCGTGACGTAAAATCGGTGTTCTAATTTTTTTAAAAAAAAGGGGTAAACCATCATAGAAATACTGCTCCACCCAAGGCACATCACTGCGGAGTGCTGATGGAATACGGTTTGCATTAGTGATGATATGAACGCACCCGCAAATTGATGCATATTTGAAGCTCTTATATAGCCATCATCTTCTTCGCCAACACAAATGAGAGGCGGGGTGCGCGCCGGGCCGAAAACCCAACCGATTCAGCGACCTCCGCATCCGCTTGAAGCTACCAAATAACTGGGAATGGACAAAATATTATAAAAGAAGAAGGTGTGAAGAATGAAGAAAAATGGCCAAAAAAAGGGTGGATACCGATGGCGTTCCTGTTGGACTCACCATGCTTTGGCACTGACCGGAACGAGCACGCTAACTCGGGTGTTGGTCAACGGGGACGGATCCACCCGCTTCCCTCGCCTCAGTTAAGGATGTGAACAAATGCGGGGGAAGCGAGGTCGTCGAAAAAGAATAGACGTGACGAAAAGCGGCAAAAAAGTGGGTTTGCAAAACGAGGACTTCTCAATGGGTACCCATCCTAGTACTGCTCTCGCACGGGCACGCTTGACTGCGAGTTCGATGGATTTCCGGTGCATTATAGTGCTGTATGATCGACCGCAAACGCTGAACATTTTATGCTCTTATAGAGACATCATCCCTTCGCCCCCAAAATGCGCGGGAGGGAAGGCGCGGGCCGAACCCAACCGATTCATCACCCGCCCGCATCCGTTTTGGAAGCTAAAAAATAAATGGGAATGACAAATTCTTATGAAAAGAACAAGGTGTGAAGAAAAATCGGCCACAAAAGGTAGAAAAAGAGGGGCTTATCGGTGGAGTCACCCATCCTGCACTGACACCCGACCGGGAGCAACGCTTAACTATGGGGTGTGTTCACCGGGACGGATCCACCCGCTTTCTAGCATCCGTAAGGTGTGAACAAATGCGGATACGAGGATCTTCGAAAAAGAATAGCCATGACGAAAAAATCAGCAAAAAAGGGTTGCAACACGAGGACTTCCCAAGGGTCACCCATTCCAGTACTGCTCCCGCACAAGCAGCTAAGCTGTGGAGTTATGATGGGATCGTGGCTACTAGAGATCGTATGATCGCACCCGCAAAAATGATGCACATTTTATGCTATTATAGAGACATGATCCCTTCGCCCCCACTAATGGATCGGTGGGGGATGCGCGCCGGCCGAACCAAACCGATTAATCGCCCGCCGCATCCGTGATGCCAAAAAATAAATGGATGATAAATATATTAAAAGAAGGGTGAAGAAAAATCGGCAAAAAATGGTGGAAAATGAGGGGGGCGGGGGGGGGGGCGTCCCGGAGGGTAAGCCATCCTATCCTGCACCACGAGCACGCTTAACTCTAGGGTGTGTCACCGGGCGGATCCACCGATTCCTTAGCATACGTAAGGATGTAAACAAAATGCGGATACGAGATCTTCGAAAAAAAAGAATAGCCATGACGAAAAATCGGCAAAAAAGGGTGAAAACACGAGGACTTCCAAGGGGTCACCATCCTAGTATGCTCCCGCACAAGCACGCTAAGCTGCGGAGGTCATGATGGATTCCGATGCATAGTGCTCGTATTGATTGCACCCGCAAATGATGCACATTTTATGCTTTTCTAGAGACATTCATCCCTTCGCCCCCACAAAGTGTTGGCGAGGGAAAGAACGCAGGGGCCGAACCCAACGATTGATCACACGCCCGCATTCGCGAAGCTAAAAAATAAATAGGGAATAACAAAATATTATTAAAAGAAAAAGTGTGAAGAAAAACGGCCCCAAAAAAGGGTGAAAAACGAGGGATTCCCGGTGGGTCACCCATCCTGGCACAGCACGATCAGACCGGGCAGCGTAACTCGGGTGGTGTTCACCGGGCACGATCCACCCGCTTCCTAGCATCCGTAGGGATGTTGAACAAATGCGGCGGAAGCGAGATCTTCGAAAAAGAAAAAAAGAAAAGCCGTGACGAAAAAATCGGTAAAAAAGGGGTTTTGCAAAACACTAGGACTTCCCCAGGGGGTCCACCTCATAGTACGCTCTCGCCCAAGCACGATTCACTGCGGAGTTCTGATGTATCCGGTGCATTAGTGCTGATATGAATTGCACCCGCAAACTGATGCACTTTATGCTTTATATAGCCATCATCCCTTCGCCACCACAAATACGTGGGAATAAACAAAATACGTGGGTCACCAATATTGGCACTGCACCCGACCGGGCCCGCTTTAAATCGGGTGGTGTCACCGGGCCGGATCAACCCGTTCCCATAGCATCCTAAGGATGTGAACCCAATGCGGGAAGCGAGAGATCTTCAAAAAAGAATAAGCCGTGAGTAAAATCGGGTAAAACGGGGTAACCATCCTAGTACTGCTCCCACCCAAGGCACGCTCCACTGCGGAGTTTGATGGATCCGGTGCACTAGTGCTGATATGGAACGCACCCGCCAATTGATGCATAGTTATGCCTCTTATATAGACCATCATCACTTCGCCAACACAAATGCCGGCGGGGGGATGCGCGACGGCCGAAACCAACGATTTCAGGGCTCCTCCCGCATCCGTGAAGCTAAAAATGAAATGGAATGACAGATATTATAAAAGAAGAATGGGGAATTAAACATAGCAAAAAAAGGGTGGAAAAAATAAGGGCTCCCCGTTTTGGGTCAACCATATTGGCACTGCAACCCGACGGGTCAGGCTTAACTCTGGTGGTGTTCACCGGGGCCGGGGGGATCCAACCCGCTTCCTAGCATCCGCAAGATTGTGAACAAATGCGAAGGCGAGATCTTCGAAAAAGGAATAGCCGTGACGTAAAATCGGCCAAAAACGGGTGCAACACGAGGACTTCCCAAGGGTCACCCATACTAGTACTGCCCCGCCCAAGCACGCATCACTGCGGAGTTCTGATGGAATCCGGTGAATTATTGTGCTGATATTGAACGCACCCGCAAATTTGATGAATTTTAGGATCTTAATAGCCATCATCACTTCGCCACCACAAATGCGCGGCGGCGGGGGATGCGAGCGGGGTGGAGGGGGGGGCGGGCCTCCTTCCCCGA
>VIGQ01000702.1:0-11810 GCA_009663005.1 Actinidia chinensis | reverse complement strand
CGCTCCACCTTCAGATCCTCGAAAGTTGCCCTCCGAAGTTCCTATAAGCAAGCGTCTGTGGATCCTGCAACAGGACATCTACTGTTACCTTTGCCAAAACAATCGTTCTACACAGGTATCGCACATCTTATGGAGCATTAGTGGGTGATTTTGAAGCATATTGGGTTAAGAAGCGCGACGGACCTGCATACAGGGCACGAGTCTGAGGCACGTCAGCGGAGAGAAATGGACGAGGCATTTGCTGCAAAGACAAGCTTGTAAAGGGTTTTGGAGAGAGACGCAACCGCCATCTGGCTGCTCCTCGACGCGATCGGCGCGCGCGATTTCGACATGGCGGAGGTTGTTGGCGGAGGATATGCTTCCAAGCTTGACGGATATGGGGACCTCGGGGAAGTTGAAGGATGGTGCTGGACTTCAGAGTGTAGAGTCCGTGGTCGTTTTATGAGATCAAAAGCATGACCGGCAGCTAGGAATGTATATGAGGGGATGCTATCAGCGACAGTACAGATTCACGCACTCCTCTGTCTGACAAAACGACAGCCCGGCGATCTGTATGCAGGACGTAGACATGGTTTCCCGTTGTGGTGCAGCCGCCCAAGACCCGCGATTTTCTCGTACACAAAAATTCCTGCACACTGTCTTTCCTCCTCGCACTCATCCTCCCACCACTCACCAAAATGGCAGCCTCAACACAGAAAGCGACCCTAGAGGAGCTCGGCGCAGCCGTGCGCAGCGCAGCAAAATGTCGATAAGCTGCGCAAAAGCACTCTCCCACTGAGACGACCTGGGAGGCTGTATGAGACGCTGAAAGAAGAGATTCAAGAAGCCACGGCGATCCCTCGCTACAGATACGTGAGATGGCACGCGACCTCGAACTTACCCTGCTGACCAGAAGGAAAGTTGAGGAGCTGCTCGCAAGAAAATCGCCATCGGAACGCATGCTAACCAAGTTATTGACATGATCTTCAGACGCGTTGATCTATGTTCGGACGTAGTAGTGTACTACGAGAAGAATTCTGACACCGCCGAGATAGAAGCTTGCTGGCGTCGAGTCCGTTGAGGCAGGCATGGACAACTGAAGAGGGCGAGCCGATGATGGGCCATCGAAGAAGAACTGGATGATGAGGGCAACGAGGTCTCAAGCTCTGTCAACCAGACGGGCCAGGCCGCAGCTGTGAGATGTTGAGGTTCTCGCAAAGCTGGTATCCAAAAAGCTGAGTTGGAGAAGAAGAATGCAGAGAATAAGGCTCAAGACGCACCGTCTGCAAACACACAGCTTCACACACTGTGTCAGATCCGAAGTTCTTCTCCGCCGCTTTCCGAATCACTCTGCACGACAGGACAGCCCAACTTCAAAATCAGCGCCTTCTGAAGCAAGCGTGTCATCGCCGAAAAAGTCGAAGTCGAACCGCTGGAAGCGATACAAGACACTGCGAAGATGAGGCTGCAAAGGTCGCCTCACTGCTCTTCCCCGAGGGTACGCGTGCATCGACCGAACGGCGATGTGGACTGGTCCAATGCATCATTCCCCAAGCTATGAGGACGCCAGAGGAGATGAGCTGGGAGGTCAGATGCTGCACTATGGCATGTCCGAAATCGGGCAGCTTGTCGCCGAACTTGATCTGGACAAGCCTACGCGTCCTATCGGATGAGAGAGATGATGATTATGCGATTATGACACCGAGAGGAAGAAGAGGGAAGACGAGTACGGCGCAGCACTAAGCCAGTCATCACCGAAGATATCGAAAGCAGATTGATGGAGCTCGAGAAGAAGTTGGGCGTGTATGCTTGAGAAGTGGGGCCCGAGTCGGGACAGCACTCTCTTGAAGAGCACCGGGAGACATTTCGCACAATGCGTCGCAGAAGATGTTGACGATCAGTTCGACGAATTTGTGGACCTCTTTCGGCACGCCAGCAACGATGATAAACCTAGGGAGCCAAAGAGAAAGGAGACGCTTGCCGATAACCCTGGACATCTCTGAGGCCCCAAAAACACAGTACAGCAACCGGCTCGGCTACCCAGCAGTGGCAAATCAAACTCCAACCATGTCCTTGATCATCGTTGAGCGGTTGCAGTTCCTTAGCAACCAGTGACCTCCCAAGCCTACCAAAGTATCCAAGTTCAAGAGTGCTCGGATGCCAGCAAACACGGCCCCCCAGGTGCTGCCGACCACTTCTGTACCAAACCACCACCTGGAAAAGTGGCCCTGTTGGCGAACAATACCAACACTTAACGGAAGCAGCTCCTTGCCATCAGAAACCTCAAGGCTCCTGATAGTTTGATGCAGTCTTGGAAACCGCGAGATTCAAGCGGAGTACCACAAGGCGCGCAATCGATCATCCAGCGACAGGGTGGATTCAAGGCTACCGAAGAGGAGAAGAGAGTCCGATTGGTCGAAGACCGAGATGGCAAAACAAAGAAGGTGAGCCGTTTCATGGCGGCCAGAATCAAGGACGAGGGTATGTAACATGTCACACAACGGCGCCATCACGTTTCATCATCCCCGTTCTCTTTGATATGTCAGATTTCTCATCGCGTCCCCTTCTGAGAGTTACGTGTGCACATTTGCACAGCGAAGGGCAAAGCCTGAAGATGCTGCCACCGAAACAATATGTCCGGACAGATACCATCCCATGTATCATGAATCACATTACATTCGTTCCAAGACGAAACAAACGGTACCACTAGACTCGCCGGGCCAAAAAACTATGCCTACTCGAAGCGTTCATATGCTCCGTACAATATATATCTCAACGCCATTATTGGCATGAATGAATCGAAGATATGAACTCGAACTTTTTGATGTTTGGCAGAGTGAATACATGATGCGACGATGCGACGATGCGAGTGAAGATGCGGGAACCATGTAGCACGACTTAAGACGAAAAAGGGCTGGCAAACCACCGACTCTGTAGTTTCGTACGTCAGATGTCATGACGCGGGCGCGGATAGTGGGTAACTACTGGCGGCCGACGTGTAAATTTTTGGTCAACGCCGCCGCAACCATGGGGACTTCCGAATCGAGCTCCTACACGCACTCGATCGCGCCTACGGACTCTCCATCTTTCCTCGCCGTTTTGCAGACACGACCAAAGACTCTGCTCACCCGACTTTGCACCGATAGCGCGGCGCAATACCAACAACGTTGCCGAAAAACTGGCTCCAACAACTTACCGCATCCGACGCGCACCAGGACCATCGTGTATGGGCTACCGAAGCGACTACTCGCCGAATATCAATTGTGAATGACTGGGGACCGTCGCGCGCTGTCACAACCCGACTGAGGACGGAAACGAGCGAAGGCATGGCGAAGGCAGCATCAACGATACCGAGAGCCATGGCGAGTATGAGCGCCCAGAGAGTTCAGGCGGCATACATGCGCGACCCTATCTTACCCCGACTCCGCCTGGCGCTCGCGCCCTATACCGTACATTCCACAACCCAGGTATGTCAGGACGATACGTTGCGTATGTAGAAGCGGGGACGTGGCCAAGAAGACACTGGAAGAGTCTCGAAAAGCCGGAACAACCATGGCGGAAGAACTCGGCCTTTCATGGTGAGTTCTGCGACGATCTTGCGGGCGTGCTGAAAGCCGCTATTACCCGCACTTCGAGCGCCGATGTTTCGCTGCGCCGGATCCTGCCGCCCCAGAATCGAAGGTTATCGGGCCCGTTGATCGCAAGCTATTCCCGGTTGCTTAGGGATTGGAAAGATTAAACAGCTTGTGTGTGTAGCCGGAATGTGGCAGGTACATGGAGAGAAGGTGCAGAAAACCTGAGCGCAGACGGATGTTCGACAAGGACAATTTTTGGCGCTGATCAATGTCGTGGACGAGTCACCGCACGTGCTACGACGGCGAGGCTTGGACCAGGACGAAGATAAATGGAAGGGTTGTCATCAATGCATTACAAGAAAGCTCTCATCACATGTTTGCAATTCCTCAACCTCATCGCACGCAACGAGCAGCGCAAGCTTATGCTCGGATCGAACTGTTTGACAGCCACCTCGACAAATGAACTACCAACCTTGCCGACATGAATGTAAGATGGATGAATTCCACAAGATCAAGGCCCGCCAACTGAGGAACAGCCATTCCCAAACAAAGGCAGCGCGTAGCTTAAACACATCAAAACTCCACAGCAACCGCGTCCTCGCCCTTCCTACTGTACATTGGCGAAACGGGCCAACGTGTCAAGAAGGCCTGATACATCATGGTGTTCAAAGCAGGCGCCAACGAATTGCCGCGAATGCAAGGCGCAGGTGGCCGCCGATGAGGAGGAAGAGAAGAACGTAAGTTCATCGGATCCACTACCCAGGTCTTGACTAATTTTTCCAGAAATGGAACATACGTACGCGGATTGTAGTTGCCAGGTATCGCGACCAGATCCCAACCCCAGTCCAGCACATATCGCAAAGTTGTAGACCAACATGCCCAAACGAAGAGAGTGTACAAGCATGGCAAAGAGCATCAATCAAATTCAAGTCGAGGTGGTTGACAGGATGCGTCTTCAATTACCGCTCTCCTGGCGGGACGAATCTAGCGCGAGAAACAAGCATCCAAACCGCAGCGGAGGAAAGGCAGTCCCAAAACCAGCAATGATGACTCGTTACTTGATCCTAGCATCAAACGGCTCCCCCGGCAGGTGAGATCGATTTCGTGTGACATACCCGCCATCCTTCGGTGCGGAGGAGATCCTCCAAAATGGCAAAGAAGATCTGCTTAAAGGGCGTCTGGAGCCAGACCCCGAACCGTCCATCAGGGCTAATCAGTGACGTAGCGTCTCCTTACTTTCTCCTCGCCAGAGGAGACGATGATATGATGACGATACGATGACATACTGGTGATGAAGCCGAGGCTGCTTACGTGATGTTCCATTAATTCTGGGGCCTAACGAGATTGAAGTCTTGCCTATGATAATCATGCGGCATTGTTGACCAACAGAGTGGACAACCTGGTTATCACTCGGACCCGACTGTTTCAGCAGCGTTAGGAGTATGCAGGTGTGCGGATGCCACCTGCTCTGCGGCAGGACAATGGCCGAAACTTCTTAGGAGAGCTATTGATCTTTGTTGCAGCTTGGGATCACGCGAGGAAGAGCTGTTACTTCAAATTTTCATGGTCAAGATCATGAAGCTATCCTTGCGAACCCAATATGCATTTGCTTACCATGCCTTTAGAGAGTCTGAGTAAGTAATTTATCGAGACACAGAAACCCTGCTTACACTACGATAGATCGAAAGACATCATCTCTCCGGCTCAGGGCAGTCATCATGAAGCTTCTCACCAACATCTCCGCGCCAGACAAGCCCGTGCTCAACCATAAAGGGCACCTCAAAGCAATCACGCAAGTGGCAAAGGCGATGTCCATATGGTCAATTTTCTACTTACGAGTTCCGTCGTCATATCATCCCTCAAAAATGCGCTCTCATATTCCTTCAATGGCCAAATTCGGCAGGCCCATGCTCAGCCGGAAGACTTCCTATGATATACTGCGGATATGGAAGCGCATGTAGAAGGTGTTTATCAAGACATAGGAGTTTTTTGCCATTCTCCACAGAAACATGAAACGTGGAAGCGGATGTTGAGCAACTGGGAGCTTTTCAGAAACTGGGTACCTCTGAAAGAGTAGATGCAGCGATCACCAAGGGTCAGCTATCACCCCCCTGCCTCCCCTGAGGAACGTCAGCATGCTCCACCACCCCCAGCACCAGTAGAGGTGGATGTTCCTTCGCACAGCAGCAACAGCAGGCAGCCACCACAGCCGCAGCCAGTCGCTGTTGAGCGGCCACGATACTTAAGCTGCTGCAGCTGAACCATTACCTACCCAGCCAAACTTCACCGTCAACTCGCCCAACATAGACGAAGCGGCTGATGGAACCTCCGACTTTGAATGGCGCAATCTCAGAAGCTCGCCGTTCTCGTCCTCATCTCTCTAGTATGGAAGAAAAAGCACGTTCAAGACCAAATCGTCCTAGGCGGTATCGAAGCAGTCATCAATTGCTGCTCCTACGACGAAGGCATAACCCAATATTCGGGAACACGCCATCATGTGTATACGTTTCCTCATGGAAGGCCAACAAAGAGAATCAAGGACCGCATTCACCGCTCTGGAAAAGGTCACTCAAGACGCCAACGCCAAACCTAAAGCAACAGCGAGTTTCAAACCAAACCACGGCTGTTAAGGCGAAAGCAGTGGTAGTAGTGAGAATGGTGTAGCGGTAGCAGCAGCGCAACAGATACCGTCAACGTCAGTGTACCCGACGGAAGTGCTTTGACCAACAAGGGTACGACACCTAACATGGATAAACACGGCCAGGGAGTTGCGCAACGTCAAACCTCAGTCTTAGCCTGCGCATCAGAGTCAGAACAGCGCGGGGGCATAACGTCTCGCTCAGATATGGGGGCAATAGCAACAGCAAGTGTAAAGCAAGAGCGACCTTACCCACTACTGCTGCGTTGGGGAGATGGCGAGGATGAGCGGTGGCTGAGCGGATCGAAGGCACTAGAGGATATGGTGCCAACAGGTATAGCGTGGCTTGCCTAGGTACAATGCTTGAGGGTGATGAAGAGAGGGCAGTAGAGGTGAAGAGGCCCGCTGAAGAAAATAGACAAGGGTTTGATGGAGGGCGCCGCTAAAGTGGGGCTTGCAAACGATGACGATGCTCATGATAGGAGTATGGGGTAAGCATATTCTCTGGTTGTTTTATAGATTATTTCCTGTTTGGAAGGCTGTTCGCCATTGCCCGAACCTGGGACTCAAGGAATGCCTTATTCTGACACAACCACCAACCTATAGGGCACTATTCCTTAAAATAGGCTGGGGCGTGCCGAATGGAATAAGAATAGTGTCAACTCGAGAGAGACGTTTTTAGCGTAACGAGAGTCGTGAGCAGAATGCTGTACCTATTATTTTGTTGGACCATTCCATCAGCTTAGGGTGCTCGGCTTCGGGGTGTATTTTCCCGGTTCGGGCAACCTCCGCTCACTCGCTCGCTCAACCGCATCTTCCCTCTCCACACTTATCAACATCCGTCCGCGTCGGATGCGTCGAAGAGTAGCGATAGGTTCATAAGAAGTACCGGTAAAATTCCGATGCAGATAACGAGTCGCATAAAACGGTATCTCGCGTTACTCGTTCACCGCCGCATGAAGTCAGGTACCAAGACCTGACTACTACCAGAGTGTGGTAGTGGAGACGGTAGTGGAGTCAACATCAATACGAATACAGGGCAGTTTACAAGGTTGGATGGACCGATCTCGGAACTATGGCGCAGGCATCAAATGTCGTTATATAACTTCCATGCTGGCTTCGCTCGACATAGCTTCGTTGTTGTGCGAACGCGTAGTGTCAATCTTAGTTTCCCACATTGACGCCATCATGGGTCAAACACAACATGCTCAGCGCTTCTTCACAGTCACATTGCTAACCAGCCTGTCTCGCGTCTCAGCTTTAATACAACAAATCCGAAGGTCACGTCTCAGGCTATGGCACTTTTTCTCGGCAGACAGTCCTCCCAGGAATTTGACCAAGAAAACCTCACCCGCGCTGTAGACGCATGGCTCGGAATCGATTACGCTGCTCAGCCTGTTGGAGAAGGGAGGTTCGCGCCTGTGGAGCGCCGAGCCTTTACAAGGGTGTGAAAGAAATGCCAACAGCATGGATACTCGTTTACCAGGATCCATTGGATATTACGTACGAGATGGATGAGGCACGTTTGAGCATGAACGTCTCGACCGCAGGGTATTGGCGCGACACGAGAGTTGCCCGTGCTAATCTGCGTACCATGGGGTGAGTTGTGAGAAGAAATGGGTGTTGTGCTGAATTGGTGACTTGACTTTAAAAGGGTGGTTTTCGTTGCTGGTAGTTGCTAGGAGTTTCGATGGCCCGACGTTTTCGTAGCTAATTCAAAGGAGCCGTTGATCGTCGTCAACTTCAACTACAGGTAAGTATGGTCATTTTTTTTATGTACAATCACCTAACGTTATACAGGTAATCTTGGGGTTTCCTCCCCTCTCCAGTCTTTGGCGCGAAGGACTTCTCAAACTGGGTCTTCGAGATCAGGAGGCCCTGTTCAAGTTCGTTCAAAAGACATCTATGCTTTTGGAGCGACGTGTCTCGCGTCACCATTGGAGGTCGTGCCGCTGGTGCGCACTCAGTCGGATCCATCTGTTCCACAACTATACACACCCACGAGGGCGCCGCAACACGCTTTCCCAAGATCTTCTCCATCCGGCTCAGTGTAACCGCCGAGCGTTCGCAAAGGTCTAACAAATGGACCAAGAGCAGTTCTCGCGATACCTAGGTCTTAAAGTTGCAGCGCTGTGGCCAACAGTACCGAATACGAAATCCTCAGATGTGAGTTATGTCCCAGATGCTTGGTTGGGGGGGGTTTTTGGGGGGGTTTTTTCTTTCTCCCCCCCTTCCCCCGGGGGTTTTTTGGGGGGGTTTGGGGGGGGTTTTTGGGGGGGTGGGTTCTTTTGGGGGTTTGTTTTTTGGTTTTTCTTGGGTGGTTTGTTTTTTCTTCCGGGGGGGGGGGTTTCTTTTTTTGGGTTTTGGAGGGGGGGGTGGGGGGGGTGCCATTCAGAACGCTTAGCGCTTGATATGGCGCGCTTCTGAATATGCCATCACATGGCCCATTTCAGCCCACCGCGGTGGCCCCCTTCTCGAACAAGCGGGCTCAACCGCTGGAGTTCAACGGTCAATTTACCCGCATCCCCACCATTCACGACCAACGTCACGATGAACAAAGTACTATTCACCCGGCGACATTGAGGACCAATGATGATTCCTTGCCTTCATGAAGAACCTGATCCCCGGGCTTACACCCGAAGACCTCTCTGATCTTGAGGAGCTATAACCCCGACCCACAGGATTGGACAGTGGGCCATACGTCCATACTCCAACTCTACTCAATACAATCGTCTCTCTACCGCCCTCACAGACTACATGTATGTTTTGCGCCGGCCAAGAATGCTCTCCGCATGTCGCGCCGCCGCGGTACCTAGTACTAATAATGGTATTCGCTCAAACAACACGTTCCCACTGGAGGGAATACCGCAACCGCAGACACAAGTACACTGGGCTGAGCCAGCCGGTGCTGCGGTGGTCCAGTACCCGAAGTCGGCAGGATTGTTGAATGCTTCCTTTCTCAGGACTTTGTTTGCGCTGGGTGATCCCATGCCCGGCAACCACTGACATGTTTGCCATACTGCCGGCTTTTGCGGATGAAGGTGAGGGTAAGCCCGAGTTGCATGAGGATTGGAGCCTTTCGGTACACTAGGGTTGAAGGGATGGGATTAGGGGAAAAGCAATGTGAGTGGTGGAGAGATGAGAGCAGGCTGCGAGACTTGAAAAGTAGTAATATATCAAGCTTTTGTCAGTCAGAAGTATAACATACAGCGAGATAAAGAAGTCGCTCAGACATATACACACTAATCACTTTCGAACATACCTATTAACCCTCCTTTCCTAATCCCGCCGTCAATTTTCTGCTTAGGTCTCATTGTCCCAAATCCTTCTCTTTTTGTTCCCAGGATCCAAAGCTCCTGCCCCATCCATATCAACTACCGAACCTCAATCTTGAATTCGATCGGGCCCATGAGATTTGCCAACGTTACGATGCCGTAGTTGCGGGCAAAATGTCGTACAGGGGCATTTATGTTTCTCCTCCCCCGCAAGAAGATCCATTACCCACTCAAAGACCTTCATCGCTTGAACTTTCCCCTCTTTTTCGTCGGTTTCCGCTGTGCCGCTCACCAAGTACCAGTTCGGACCCAGAAAAGTATCAAGAGGTTTCCGTAGCCTGAGGGCCTGCAGCTTCCCCTGGGTGGAACTGCCCATTCGTACTTATGAGAAAGATAAACCTCGGGCCTTTTTGGGTATAGTGTATTTCCGTCAAGCACATCTGGTTCGTGCTGTGACTTCTCTTACAGCGAGGTTGGAACGATACATCGTGTCGTCTCGCATGAAGAGACTGCAAACAAGGCCGCGGCGCTCAATTGCATAAACTTGTAGCCTTGGCGTCTCTTCATTGACACCCTATCCTGATTTCAATCGAGCACGCGACGGTGTAGGAATAGGGATCGGCGTATTGTTTCGAAAAAGTACCAGAACGTTACTGGCAAGTAAGACTGGTCCGCGTAGAGGCGGCCGAGGGGTTTGCGGCGCGGCCATCCACACCGTGGCCAGCCATCTACATATAGTTCCTCTCTCTCTTGGAGAAGACCAGAACCTGCGATGGGGTCCCAAGGTAGTGTTACGGCGTTTTGCTTGCGCAAACACTTCGGAGTCCTGGTCCAAGCCTCTAATGGCCGTTGAGTCAGGCTGGTTCACGTGCGCGTAAGCTTTGGGCATAAGGAAGAGGGGGAAGACCCATGAAGAATGATCCGTGGCTTTCAATGTGGATCCAGAGATCGATATGTTCCGGATACATGATGGATGTGCGAGAAGGGTGTCGGCGATGCCGTAGGATGCGTGATATTTGATGAAGTCGTAGGGAGATGTCACAGAACGTCCTTCCATTCACCTTCTGGGATTGAAGACAAGCTTTCGGTGAGGTCACGTTTCCTGACCTCGCAAAGCGTTGGCAAGTAAGCCAAGGTTCGATCCAGGGGTATGCTGTCGGAATGTGGTGTTTGAATGTAGGTCTGTATTACATTCTCAGACTTGTAATGGTCGATGGCTTCCTGTGGGCTTCCCATCAAAAGCGCCCATGATTTGTGTGGATAAATTGGGTTGGATCCATTAGGTATGAGAAGTGAGCACGCCTCTTGACGGCTCTGGATCCAAGACGACAAGTAATTTCTGGCCTGCGGCGTCTAGATAGAAAGGCGAAACCATCGCCATACTGGTTCCTGTTGCGATATTAGATTTCGCTATAGTGCGACGATCGCGTGGTGTGCGTCAATGGACAGCTCCATGGCGATGTTGAGGCCGATATTACAAGCATCTCGCTAGGAAGCCATGCGACTCTAAGCAAAAGACCAAGGTGTTTCAGTCCAGGTATCAATTACGGACGTGTTGGAGGTAAGAACATTACGACCTTTCCGTACTTGATGGATCTGAAGGTAGGTCGGAAAAGAATCCGGGTACAGAGCACATACCGCGATGGCCCGCTGAATTGCGGATGAGACTGTGCTGCATGCTGCGAAGGTGCGGAAGTGCCAGTTTACAGTAGTCGCGTTTCCGACATCCATGTTGGGTGCAAGGTGGTATAATTCACGTGGTGAGACAAACATCAGTTAAATTGTGCTCTTCATAAGTTTCCCCAACAAAATTGCAGGGGGGTAAGCGCTAGCCTAAAGAGGGATTAATTTCTGCATGTTGGGAGGCCTTGCTGCAACAAGCCAGGCGGGCTGTACCTGCATAACAAACGCCATGGTGTCTGATACCTGTATTTTAACCAGTAGAAGATTGAAACACAACGGCCACTGATTGCGTGAGATAGCGGGCAGTAGGCGGCTATTTTTGGTTGCATGGTGCATAACGGCGGAGCATGAATGTGGCGGTGGAGACGATTGGCTTAGCGTCTCAGGTCCCGGCCAGAACAACAGAGCTTCGTCAACTTGAACCTTCGCGCTCTTTGCTATCATCATCACGTTCTTGCGCTACTAGGCACCCACCGGCTTTAGCTACTCATTGATGACATTTCGCTGTCCCCTTTCTCGTTTTTCGCTCCCTCGTGCTAATACCAACCCTTAAGCGCTTATCTAGCAGCCAGCTAGAACTCGTCTCAGCATGACGGGAGTTCGTAAGTGCCATTCCCATTCACTTCACCACCGGGGAAGGCGTCCATCTTGGGACTAGTC
>VIGQ01000701.1:0-38843 GCA_009663005.1 Actinidia chinensis | reverse complement strand
TGCCCCTGGGCCAACTCTTCTACAAATACCCACGGCCGTAAACAGGTTCATCCATGTAAACTTTACCCAATTATTCCTGTGTATTGGGCCTAACTATATTTCAATGCTCAGCCCACGGTTTCCATTAATATAAGTTGGGCATGCCCCATCAACGGTACTGAACTAAAAGGAAAGAGCACCAATTGTACATTCACGTAAAAAAATCCGACCAAACCGTGAAACTGTTTCAAATGGAACTAATTCGGTGGTTTAGTTCGATTTTTTATTAGAATGGTTCGGATGAAGTTTATAAATTATACATTATAGACTAACGATTCGGTTAAGTTTGAGCTGTGGGCTCTAGACTAGTTTTTATTTGTAGATCATTCGTAAGAAAATTTGAAAATTATGGCTGCGCGACTTGATCCCATTTATCTTTAAAAAAGGAAAGATTACAATTAAACCTCTAGGGTTTGATCTGGTCAAAAAGTAAATTCTAAACTTTTTAAACATCACAATTCAATCCATTCTTTCCCCTAATGTTTATTTAAATTGACAATACTAAGTGATTTCGCACAAACAAATTGCAAAAATTTGCAAGAGTTATGGTCCCTCTAAAGCCCTACTCCTTACAATTAGGATTATGTGCAATCAGGACGAGCGAAGGGCTGAAATTGGGTACAATAAAGGGTGATTTCGACAAAATGCAGTGTAACTAGCTATTAGATGATTTGATGGCTGCAAAATTTAACACGGGATTTTCTGTCTCCAAAACCCTCTTTCTCTATGTCCTAATGGACTAGTAGTATAGGATATTCTTAGAAGACTCTTGTTTAAAGATTCTATCTATATAAAAAGAATTTTGTAGAAAGATTAATCTTAACCCAAAAATTCCAACTATGATTTCGTTTACAACCAATGGGTTATCAACCTATACAATCCAACTAAAGCCTTAATGTAAGAGGGCGCACTTCGATGGAGAGAGAGTTTAACAGAGTATGAGTGTGTTTGGTAAAAAAAATATATATCCATATGATGTGAGTGTGGGTGTGGGTGGAGAACACAACTCAAACTTGATCCGATATCTATAATAATTATAATAATAAACCTAATATTTTTAATCTTGATATCATATAAAATAAATTAAAAAAATTGAAAGTCTTGATATTTAATTCTGTGCCTTCAATATATATTAATTAATAAAAAAATAATTTTATTTTGTTGATTATCACTATTGAACGTACATGTTTTTACGTTGCACAATATATTGGCAAAAACAATCGATTCGATGTGTTATTGACTAACTAACCGAACCTTAATAAAAAGAGTTTGAAAGAAATTAATAGGATAGGATGGGTACGAGGGTGCGTAATAAGGTTTGGATTGAATTGAATATTATAGTCAGGGGCAGTAGTAGCAGACTAATATGGGAGATAGCCTCTCACTTCAAAAAATTATCAAATTTACTTTAAATTTTTAAATTTTTTATTACTTTAGCCCCTTAAAATATATTAATACACTTAATTTTCCTGGACTTAAAATTCTAGATCCATCCCTAATTACAGTGGATATGAAAAAATCTCATAAAGGTTGGATTGGTACGAGAGAAGACTAATTAAGTGAATTGCGATTGGGAGAGAGGGGCCCGTCCCATGCATGGTTGAACCCGTTGCGGTCTCTAGTGGGACCCATTTAATAAAAAATCCAATTATAAACCTTTCTTAGCACAGAAGAAAGTGAATACTGGTAACCGCATTGTGATGCCTTTTGTGTACATAAGCACTGGTTTTATCGAGATATGAGCACCAATTGGCAATAGCAACCATTCGAGACAGGTGCATAAGGGGAAGACCCATATTCTATTAAAACAAAAAAATTTATAAGTTACGTTTAAAATACAATATTAATTTTAATGTTGAGATGACAAAAATTTATATAATTTAAAAATATCAAGAGCAATTTTATATTTTTAAGACTTTGAAGTGACATTGACTCCGAGCCGCCTCCCGTTAGGTCTATTCTTGGCAACATCCCCAGTCTACCATTTTCCTATGTGAACTGAACTTATAAATTGCTGAAAACATTTATTGAATGTGCCGTTGACTGATCTGCCAATGGAAAATACAAATTTATTCCCAGCTACAACTTAAACATGGTTTGTCCATAATGACCCCTTATATTTTAACTAGTAATGTTGGTGCGCACGGATATTACGTCTAAAATAAAAAGATCATATCTTAGACATACTTGTTATAGTTTTATAATCTAAAAATAAATAAAATATAAATATCATATCAAATATACATTGCACCATTACATATCGAAAAGATATATGATATAATGGAGAATAAATTAAAAGTAGAATAATTTTAAAAAATATTACTAGTTTGGAAGAAATGAGGAAAAGAAATAGATGTTTTAAATTTTTTTTGCGGGTCCCACTAAAAAATTAATCCAATGAGTACAGAATATGACAGCTTTGAAGTTTTTTGACTATGGGAATCACACATATGAGAAGAAGAAATTGTATTTTTGGGAGAGAAAATATAATCTCAAGCGAAATCTCAGCCATTATGATTAACTCAAAATGAATTTCATCGTAGATAGTAAGGAGATAATTAAAAAATTTTAAAATTTGTGGCCTTATATTATAAATTTTATTTGATCACATTCTCTCGTGGACGTAAAAAAAAAAGCTCTATTTTTTCTCTTTCTACACATCGAATAGCTCTTGGACAGTTACTGTGGATTCTAAGGGCTTGTTTGGCGGCGGATATGGGAGGGGTAAATTTTAGAGGGGGATAACTTTGGAAGGGGATAACTTTAACTGTGACTTGGATACTTTAGAATGGGTGAAAAAAGGGTGAGGATAAGGAGAAATAACATAGAGAAACACAAATATAAAATATTTATAAATATTAAAAACTATATTATTCTCTCTCTATATATAAAACAAAAATTATACATTTTGTTTCTCTTTATATATCTTTTTTCTATCCCCCATCCCCAAAAACTTTTATTAGGATCTAGGCCCCACCCAAAAATTATCAACCTCTATCTTCCTCCGGAGCATAATTATCTGTGGAGTTGTTGGGGGTGGTATGGTGTTAAAATTATCTGCCTCAAATCCGTCAGCCAACGTTCAGGGAGAGAAAAATATTCGGGAAAGAAAAAGTTATCCCCTTTAAATCCGGTAGGCAAATGACCCCTAAAGGGAAACACTGACTCTGCTAGGGTCTTATACTGGAATGAGGATATAAATATGATTTTATAACTTTTCATAATAAAGACTAAAAAGAAATTTAAATTTTTTCGGTAATATTTGTAAAGAAGAAATTAAAACATGTAATTTTTTTGTTTTTGTGATCTTTTTATCAAAATTTGAGAATGCTATAATACAAATCACAACTACGTGTTGAATTCAAAAATCTATCTCTCGCTATCTACGGTTTTCCAAATCATTTGAGTAATCCAACGGCTCAAAAATTTTTTTACTGGAAATTATTTTTTCCCGCTCAAAAAATATCATTTTCACTATAATCTCCCCATTACTTTCACTTGCTCTCTCCCATATAATCTTAACTCTTCTCATCCCATCACTTTTCACATTCATCATTTTATTCTTTTTTTTAATACCCATTTATTTTTTTTACTTTTACTTTTGGAATTTTTAGATAAAAAAATTAACAAAATTTTATAACCTCTTATTTCCTTTTCTTTTAATACCCCTTGATTCTTTTTTTGTTCTTTTTAGTTTCACTTCTGAATTTTTATATAAAAAAAATTATGATAAAATTTTATAATTTCTTTTACTCTCACCTTATGTTTTTTTTATAAAATAAAAAAAATAAATATAATCAACATTTTTAATATTTTTTTTAAAATTGTGATGGGTTAATAGTTATATGTTATTTGTTATTTAAGTTTTTTTTTATATCCCTTTATTAATTTATTTTTACTTTCAATTTTGATTTGATAAAAAAATTTATAAAAAAAATATATATAAATTTTTTGAGAAGATATTAATTAAGAAATTATGTTTTATGTAATGTTTAATTTACTACTGTATTTGATACGTAAAAAGTGATTATTAACGTATACTATTCAACCCATCAAAATTTAAAAAAATATAAAAATTTTAATTCATATTTCTTTTTTAAAACTATAAGGTTGGAGTAAAAAAAAATTATAAAGTTTTATTATAATTTTTATATAAAAATTTCGGAAGTGAAAGTAAGTATAACAGAAAAAAAACATAAGAAGCAAGGGGATTAAAAAAAATAAAATAGGAATTATAAAATTTATCATATTTTTTATATAAAAAATCCAAAGTGAAAGTTAAAAACAAATAAATCGAGAGGTATTAAAAAAGAATAAAAATTGTTGAATAACAAAATTGTAGTTTGAGGAAATAATTGAGGATAAAAGTTGAAATTAAAAAAAAGGTCACATCGAGGGGGGTGGGGGGTGGGGTTGTAAGGGGGTGGGGTGGGATGTAATTGTGGGGTGGAGGTCGATGGGAGGTGGGGTTAGGGGGTGGATTGGGGTGGGTCGGGGGTGGGGTTGTCAGGGTGGTGGGGTTGTCAGGGTGGTTGAAAAAAAAAAAATTTGGGGTTGTTGTTGGGGGGGTTTTGGGGTTTGTCAGGGAGGGGTGCGTGAAAAAAAAAAAAAAAAAAAAAAGCATTTTATGCTTTAGTTTTATATTAGATTAGTTAGTTTTATGAGGAAAGTAACTGAAGAGGAATTACCTTATTTGTGGTATTATTATTAGTATTATATTATATATTATTATTTATATGCAAGAAAAACATCAAAATCGATGAAAAGAGATTTTTATTTTTTTTTGCCCGTAGTGCCACGGGTGGGCAACGGGCAATACTAATTAATTTTTTTACATTTTAAAAACTATCTCTCCATAGAAATCTAAATAGAATATGATTTCGATGGTACATAAAAAAACTGACTAAAAATAAAAAAACGTTAAAATCAATTCTATGATTAACATTGTATTGATCTAGCCTGAAAGAAATGGGTTACAAAATTGGGTCTTGAGCAGGTTGGAGTGGGACCCATTTTTAGTACTCAGATAAAATAGATAATGACAAAAGATTAGATTGGTGAACTAATTCAGATGCTAATAGTAAAAGAATAATTTATAAAAATTACTTTTTTAGTATAAAATTAAAATAGCTTAATTGCAATATATATCATAATATTTTTCTAATATAAATTTGAAATTTTTTAAAAAAAATAAAAACTGAATTTTTGGTCGAACATGGCTTCTGTTTTAGAATTTGACTCCATAAATATCTCTTTATTATTTTTAAAAAAAATTGATGGAATCAAAATATAGTAATGTCTATATTAAAATAAAATTTCATTGAGGGTCCTATTTGACACTATGTAGCTCCGTCTATGTGTAAAGTTAGTTTATCATATCTTAAATTTATTAGCAGTTATGATCTAGAACGTAAGTGTATGAACCAAGTTCAATTTAGAAAATCTGTAACAAACCAAGATGGCGTTCCAGTGATGTAATTCTGGGTATATAGATTTACTGTTGTGTAGGATTCACTGTAACGACAAGTCAGAGGGATAATCCTTCTTCTTAGCCTACATTGTCTCTCCTTCTTTTGTTGGGGGCGGGAATGTTGGTCTTGAATATGCGGACATCTCTTTCTTTATTGAAACGATAGTGGAGATAATTAGATTAAACAATTGGTGGTTGATAGTGGGGTCAATGTTAAGTTATTTACACCAATCCAATTAAATCCCCAAAAAGAGTATTAAAGCCTCTTTTGAAAGAAGCTTCTCTTCAAAGATCACATCAAGTGAACATATGGAGATAATGTCCAAAAAAATATTCTCCCACTCTGCGGCAATAGCTCATTCAATAAATCTTTGTCACAATCTTTCACTTTTAATTTTTTAATTATCTTTGGCACCAAATTATGGGGAGTATTCAACAAAAGGACAAGACATGGGTTAATTTGATGGTGTAATCAATTTATCTTTAGTGCTCCATGTGCTATGGATCGGGATTAGATAGCCAAAATCATTGGTTAAAATTATAATTATGAATAAAATAGTCCTTCACATTATCTTGTACCCCTAATAATCCCTAATTTACAGGATAAATCAGATCTGATCAATCTTTAAGATTCAAATACGATCGAATATTTTATTAAATACTGAATGAATTACTTCAATTTATATGAGGTATGGATCTCACACTATCATTTGGATATAAGATTCAACACTTTATTGAATATGAGTAATTTATGAGTATTCCACCATTCCTAGCTTTATTCTAATAATAATAAAAAGTATATATATTAATATGGGGTAAGTATTTCCAAATTGTTAGCTAAAATATAAATAGTGATTTTGAGTTGTAATTGGATTGAAAATTTAATAAAAAATTTGGGTAAAAAAAAAAGTTAAACTAAGGAAGTTGATTCATTACTTTTTTGTCTTACTTTACTTTGTGGGTACCAAATTTTACTACAAACCGATCTAAGAGGCAGTTAAAATATAATAAATGGCCATAAGAGCATTTACATTACAAAAAATGAAAATCTTTGTGTTAAAGTATCCATATATACAAAAGTGGGCACCCAATTTAATTTTTTAGCTACTTTGGTAGCTAGTGAGCACAAAAAAGCTCCAAACTCCCATTAAATTGGATTGACAATTAAAATGAAGTTTAGAAATTTGAAACTTGAGCTTGTTTAAAACTTTACTGATTGGGGCCTCCACGAGTTTACTACCATGCTAGCTACAGTTAGCATACTTTTTAAAAGTGACAATGTAATAACTTTTTTAGCTTGTCCAATGGAGAACAACATAGTAAATTTAACATGCTAACTAGTTAACATCAATATATTAACACACCTTACTACTGGTTGTGCAATGAAGATGCTCTAAGCCAATTGGAATTAGCCAACTCGTCAGGTGGCCCTCTTTCAAATTTGCAAGCAGCACATAAAATCAATTAATAGCTGCCATAGGCCACATACAGTGGTGATGGCATAAATTTTGACACTAATTGGAGCAGAAAATATCAAATTATTGCATTTGTGCCATGTTTAATAGAGTTTTAATTTGATGGATAGAATTTAATTTCAATTCTCTTGAATAAAGGTCTCATGAAATTTGAGTAGTAATACCAACCCCTTTATAAGATGTATAATCCTAAATTTTGGAGTAACCAATATCAACTGAAACTACCAAAAAAAAACCACAATGAATTTAAGCCAAAGTTTAATTTTGCACTGGAACATAGTAAATAGTTCTACAAGAATAATAGTCCAATTTACACCCTTAAACGGTAGGACTTTGAGTGGTATTAGCATGCCCTTAATTTGGAATTTAGATGGCCAAAATGTCCAATTCCATTAGAGATGACTCTTATCGTATGGTTTGGACCATGTTGACAATATCAAGTGATTTTGGTAGTTACTAGTCAAAATATAAAAAAAAAAAATATTGTTGCAAAGCCATTTGGCAGCTGAAAACCCATATCAAATTTTGATTATGGACTCTACTTTCCTTATTTATTTTTTTTGTGATTGAAGCTAGATGTCGCTACATTCGGCAAGTTGGGCATTGCCAAAAAGTTTAGCTCGCTACGAGCTATTGTTCTATTAGCTTAATGTATTTTGACATAACTGTTTCAATTATTGCGATAAAAAGCATTAATATGAGGCAGCTGTTTTGGCAACGCTAAACTTGGTGTCAAATTTAAAAAATAAAATAGCTTCCCCCTTACCCTTCATTTTTTAATTAATGTGACACCAATTTTTTAAATTTTATGAATTTTTTGAGAAATAATTTTAAAAAAATATTTTTTGATTCTTTAAAAAGTTAAATTCCACAAAATGTACAAATAAATAATTCAAAAGCACAAGCTGTAACTAACTTGTATATATCCCCAATTCGACATCCCACCAAACAGACCTTCTACTACCATAGAAAAAAGAAAAAAAGGCAATAGAGAGAGCTCTTCCACTTAATTTTTTTTTGATAAAGTCTCTTTCACATAATGGAACAAGCATTAGGGTTGTCATCGCTGAACATAGTGGTGTATCGCTCGACCGGTGCGTTGGGGCTAGGAAGCGCTTGGTGACGTTTTTCACGAAGCCAGACGGGGCCTTCTTGTCATAAGCCTGAGGGACATAAGGGTAATACACCAGATTGTAGGGGACGTAAGGCCAAAACTCGGCTTTCTTCCCGGTGCTCTTCACTCTCTTTAAAACCTTGTTTGGCTCCACATACCCGGTTACCGTCACCCTACTTTGCTTACGGTTCACGTTCCCGGAACTTGCTCCTATGATTTAAAAAAAGAAGGAAATTAATAATTATAGAGTTTTTTTTTTTTAACAAATTTAAAACGCCTTTTGAGGTCAAGTTAGAAAAGCCAAATAAATATTTATAAACGCTAACAAACAAGAAATATATAGAGAGACCAAATTTGAGAATCATCTGATTGACATCTTATTTATAATAAATCATTCATTTGATTGACCCATTTACTATAATGAGAAAATAATTTGTATCCAGAAAAAAATAAGTGAAACTTTGTGCTAATTGGTTGGTCATCGGCAGGTTTTACCCGGTGACCTATCAAACCTAAGCACGTAGTCACTTTTGGCCTAAATCTTCAATTTGAATGGCACTTCTCTAATATTATGATAATTAAAGTCCGCATTTGGCTAGTTAAAGAAACAAATAAAATAAACAGAAAAAAAATTGTGTTGTCCGAGTAGCTAAAAATCTGACTATTTTAGCCAAAAAACGCCCACATAAGTAACCCAAACAGGCATGAAAAAATGGGCTATTTTATCTTAAAATCACAAATAAAAACTTAGCCCAAGCAGAGCCTAAATATAAAACATAAAAGATGGTCTCTATAAACATTATTAAAACAAAAAAATGTAATGACGAGGAGGGCTTAGTGAATGATAAGGACCCTGCATTTATAATGAAAATTGACTAAACATTCAAGTTGTGTATGACTTTGCATTACTGGTCTGTTTGTGTGTTGGGAAATTGTGTTGCATTTATTATCCTCTGCAGAAAGATGTGAGGATTGTTTGAACCCAATTTATTTTCTCTTGTAGTAAATGTATCCCAGAAATTTCAATAGATTCTGCAGTAAAAAAGCTGGATTAACCTTTCAAAATAATGCCACAGAATATTACTCTTTTAATTTTCAATAAAATATCCATCAAGAATATTAGTTGGTCGTTGACGGGTTTTATCAAATTATAATTGTCACGTCATTCTTGTGAGACAAAAGAATACATCACTTTTTTTGTACATAATAAATGCATTGAGACAAAAAAACAATCACTTTTTAGAATCAGATGATCCCAAACTTTATCACCAAGATGATTTTTTTACCGTAATATTAACAAAATTGAATCATCATTTTTTCCCTTTTGCATAAACTATATATCCCAGGGCGAGAACATGAAGCCAGCACATAAAACTCTCATTTTTTCCCCTAATCTCGAGCATCTGTTTGATCACTGTGACGCTAAAGTAGATTATTCTGATGGTGAAGGATGGAAATCTATTTGTCATTTTTTTTAATCTTAGAATGACACTGATATAATATTCACACGGAAACAGTGGATAATTCTAGATATAAACAAAAAAAAAAACATATGATTCTAGATATTTGTCCCCGTGACATTAGAAACCTGGCAGAAACTGTTTTGTTTTAAAATTCTGTACAAAAAAAAAAAAAAAGGAAGGAAGAAAGAGAAAAAAAGGGTTTTACGACTCTCTTTACGTGGCCAAAACCCTCGTCAAAGAGTTGAAGTTTTTTGCTGTCTTTTCCAAAACTCTTATAGGCTTCCACTCTTGTTGTGTTTATGGGAAAAAGGAGTGAAATATATTACTCAGAAAAAAAATAGCTTAGCCAAAGTACTTTGCTTCATCCCCAGAGATGGTTTTCACTAATCATATAAACGGCAAGTCAGTTATTTACATGTGGGTATACAGGTATAGGACAAAGAGCGTAGTGAAAACAAATTCATGAGAAAGAGGAGAGAGAAGTTTTAGAACCTTTCATGGAGGCAAAGGCATTTTTGGACCCTCCTTTCAAAGCCATCAAAGTCCATTTTCACCTTGAATCAACTGTCTGAAAATAGCAAACAAACCAAGTTATAAAATGATACACACATACACAAAAAAAAAAAAAGAAACAGGAGAGAGAGAGAGAGAGAGCATCATGATACCTGCATTACTTTGCGCTTCCCTCTCCTTGTGTCCGTAACAGTACAAAAAGGTTTAAATATAATCAGGTAAACCCATATTTACTTCCCCTTAGACAGGGAAAAACAGAAGCAGAGAGAGAGAGAAGAGGCCTAAGGGAATTACGTGTAATGTATTGGCTTGAGTTTCTAGATATAGGCCAGGTAAAACAAAAGAAATTAAGTATTACAAGCCAAAGGGGGGTGAATATCAAATAAGAAAATAGACATTGATGTGCTCTAAATCAGGCATGGACTCCCAACATATCATGCCCAACCACTGTTTTTTTTTCTTGGGCCTCAATAAATGAATCAAAATAATGACAATAGCTTAAAGTGCAAGTTTTTTTTAATAACAACAGTGATAATTAAGCATTGCTCACTGCAAGAAAATGGAAAATAGTAAGAAATTGCGGTGAGTTTTTACTTTTGGAAAACGTGTACAATGGGATGCACATTGCTTGCTAGCTGCTCCTTCATATTTTCAAAATTTTGAACACGAAAAATAAATGACTCTAATATCTCTCCTCTCAATGTTCTCTGTGTTCTTAGTTGGGATCTCAACATTGTTATACACGAATGATTGGATAAACTATTTCTACATGAAATTTCATTGATATGAGTGTATGTACCTCACTAATTTCTTTAGGGGTTGGAATTGTCTATAAGATGTTAGGGATCGGAATTGTTTTTTTTTGACTATCTTAAATCATGTTGTTTGGCCTGGAGAGCCCACGCAAACCCATTTCGATGATTAGATCTGTTCATTTCTAGTATTATTTATGCATATAATCTATAAACGTTCTGAGTGATATGATAATGTAACAAATGATTCCATTAAAATGAATGAAAGAATACATAAAGTGGATCATAAGGACTCCATGAGTCTGGACAGCAAAACTCATTCCTCTATTTCTGTATGATTAGTGTTGATAAGATGTCAAATAAATAATATTACACCAGATGCATCAAACATTCAGTGATTTAGTACCAAGCTAATGAATTATATTTTTTATTAAAGCATCATGATATCGGTGTCTCAAATACATACCGTCGATAATAAAAGCTATGTTTAGTCGGATCCTCCCTCCAAAAAACTTTTATCCTATCTCGCCCTCTATCAGCTGCACTATGCGACAACTACAGGAAGTCAAGGGTAATTAAGTGGACCCATATTTATGGGCCCAGATTGAGTGCTGTATTTAATGTCGAATAGACTAGGAAGCGTGGAAGGTGCAAACATTCCACAGGCTAGCTTTCTATTCTAGTAGTAAAATTGTGGCCTTTGGTATTTCCCACATATTTTGTTTTTTTTGTGGTAATCGAGTTCTTGCATAATGCTGTCGTGAAAGGGATGGCTAGTATGATGTAACAGAGTTCAAAAGGCATAATCATATGTAAAATGAGATGGAGCCCATGGCTAGTTGATGTAAGAGAGTTCACAGGGATATATATATTGTAAAGAGTGGAGCCCTATACCCTGAATTATGGAGCTCAAACTCCTCTTTTATATTCATTGATTGGACTCTCAATACATCAATTTTCATGAGAAAAAAAAAAAACTTTTGAACTTTTTTTTTTTTATAAATCAGGTATCTGACCCAAAGGTCTTCGATTACCATGACTAATTATACCGTCCATTAGTAGAGCCCAAATTAAAGTAAAGGGCAGAGTTCGTATGGACTGGCCAAGAATTGTTAGCAATTGGGTTTTGAAACCTGCGACCTTTGGTTTAGGGGTAAGCCACAATTTCGACCAACCTCTCACTCGACCAATCCTTTGGGTTTAAAAAAAAAAAAACATTCTACCTAGTCGTGATGGACTGATAATCGCAGTAGGGTGAGGGAATTCAAAACCATACATTATCGCGGCAAGATGGATATTGTGAACGAGTAGGACACAGAAAGAGATTCCGGAAGTAAAGGGTCCCATGGCCTATTGGCACGAAAACAAAGCTACCTATTTGATACTTTTCACCCCTGCTTGCATTAAGGCGGAGATTGGTGCACCAAGTACAATATCCTTTAGAAAAATGAAAAGAGAGAAAAAAAAAGAAACAAATCTATCGAGGGTTAATAATTCGTTAGTACATTCAATTTTTTTTGATAAATAATTTGGCATTAAGATTCTTGATGTGGAATAAAATTCTCACATCAAGGCGGGTACGTCGTCCTACGCACATCACAGAACTGGTCACCATGACCCTCCAAAGGTTGCTTATCTCCGAACCCTCTTGACAGAGGTAAAACGAAGTCCAACGGTCAGCATGGAACCTTGCCAAGCTATATCCAATGAGCTCGACCAGAGCCCCCCCCAAAAAGTGCTGTCTCCTCCTCGCCCTTGGTGAGGTTAGAATACTTTATGGCTTGATCAATCTCCACCATCTTCCTATTATAGCCCATGCGAGCTGTTCTCCTCAACGGACACCAACAATTCGGGGATACTCTACAGATGGCAATATTCCCAATTAGTTCCTACATCTCCAAGATATCTTCCATACTTATCCTCTCCAAGGATCTCGTCGGATCATGGGCACGACCCATTACTCCGTCTATAAAAGGTCATTCCCCCATTATAAAAAGTACGCCCAATATACTCTACGACGCTCCTCCGAGCTCTGTTATATACTGTAATTCACCTTGATATGATATTCCACGACGGAGGGGTTTTGAGCGGCTCGCCCCCCGGCCGTTTTAATTTTGTTTGCGGTGCAGGGCGCCCCTTAAACGTATACGAGGCCCAGTCCTGAGGAGAACAGAGCAATATTGACTGGTGGTTGCTCTTCAAGATTTACCACAACAGTTTGACGCCGTCTGTGGGGAAGGGTCCTTACAAAGTCATCAAGGTCTCCAGACCAGGGAGTTACTGCTTAGAAAACCAAACGGAAAAGCACTTATATCCATGGAATGTCCGAGGAATTGAAAGAAATACTATCAATAAAATGACAGCAATGCGACGGATCAATTTACCTCCAATAATTTTATGATTTGGATTTATATATTATTGAAATGATGCGATTTCGCCTATGATTTATCTCGTCGTTTGTGCAAAAGGTTGATGTCGCCAATAATCAGTTTGCCAATTCATAGCAAAAAAAAGGAAGGCATCTGATCGCCATTATTGATGTCGCCAATATCAAGATCTGCCAATCCATTACAAAATGAGAAATCTTGATCGACTTATTGATGTCGCCACTATGAGATCGACCAATCCAAAACAAAATGAAAAGGCATCTTGATCGCCATTATTGAAGTCGCAATATTGTTTCACTTAATGAGATTTTCACAACCAAACTCATAATAACTATTAACGCCTAAAAAACAATATAACAAGAAACGGAGAGCAAAGATTTTTCATCAAATATGCATAAAAATACATCTCAAAAAAAAAATGGACACCTCGGGGCAGTATCTTTACTTACCCCCTCATTTCTCGCAAGGTTTTTTCCTTTTCATTCTTCTCATCGGCCTCGTCTGCTCCACCAACAGATCTTGATAGACCACGGTGCCTTCGAGGGTCGGGATAGCAAGGTCGGGAATGATGCCGGCGAGTTCACCATTTGCAGAAGTCAAAACCCATCGCAAAGTATTTGGAGGACAGAATCTTCAACTGCCACAATGAAACTTCCGATTGAGGATTGAACTCCTCCACGCACAAAATCCTTGGCTTTATTCAAAGCTTCCCTCAGCTCGTTCACCAACACTCCCGACCTCTCGAACTTGTCGGATTTAGCGGAATCTCGGTCGCTCTTCATCTTGGCAAGCTCATCATTGCCTGCGCTCACAAGACACGGGACTCAGCCAATTGTTGTTCGGTCGGCCAGCGACTTTGGAGGCGAGCAAAGCAATCTCAGTTTTCTATGGACAGCAGTCTTCCCCTCTTGAAGAGATGCCTGCTTCCCCAGCCTCCCTGCTACGGACGGCTAAAGACGAACCGCGCACCAAGTCGCCCCTGCTATAAGAAGGAAACATTTTGGAACAATCCAGAGCAAAAAGTCACTAGGAAAATTGAAAACTCCCCAAAAAAAGTACCTGGATCGAGCATGTGGAAGAGTTTCGTCGACGTTTGATCCAAGGTGAGCTTCTCCACCTTTCCTGGTCGGCTGGGGGAATCACCCCCCGCAGCAGCAACTTCTCGGCCACAGAGGACCGGCTGCCAAGATAGAAGACCATGGGCCCCAGAACAGTACCGAGATTAGCGAGGAACCTTTCCCAGGACGAGAGATTGCAGCCGGCTAGGTAGAGTGGTCAGGGGGTTTTGCCTTGATGAGGTCGCCTTCTTCTTGCCGCAGGCCCGAGTCAACTCCTTTTCCCTTCGAGCCGTCATCGGCCTCCCCTTTTGCTGGGCGAGCTGGGGTGTGCTCTCTCCGGACCGCTTCTCGCCATCACGACCCCTCGCCAAAACGGGGGGGGTCCTGAACTCACGTACACGACTTCCCCGAGCTTTCGGACGACTTCTTGAAGCTAACCCTCTTTAGAATGAGCTGCACCAAGTGACGTACAGAATCAGACAGAAAAAGTAATCATCGCCTAGAAAAAAGAAAGAAAGCAATACCATCTGATTCAAGCTCGAAGGTAGACTCGAATCCGAAAAGATTCCGATTGAAGGATTCGAGCTCGAGGTGAGCATTCATAAACGGGCCTAGTATAGGATCCAGAACCTTTTCCCCCAACCACCTCAAAAGCGTAGGCGGAGATAGAGGGTAAAACCTCCTCAATTCTGTCCTGATGGTCCTAGACATGCAACTGAATCGTCTCGGGAAGAGTTTCTGCCGAGCTTTTAATGGATTTGGAAACTCACCACATCGCTCTAGGAGCTCGGTGCGTCTCCGCTCGGAAGATTATCGCCCTGCCGTACCCCGACGACTGAGAACTAGGAGAGACCAAATACTCGCGATACGATCTTGAGTCAAATAACACGGGTACAGAGAAGCTTCTGTTGCCTCGACCGATTCGAAAAAATATCTTTCAAAAACTTTCGGGTCATCGCCATAAAATCAAGGTGGATTATTGTTATAGTGCTTGTCTGAAAATGATAATAATATTATGCCCACACGAGGATTCAGAGTATGAAAAGAATGGAAAAAGAGAAGAGCGACCGACGGGGAATTCCACGTCCTCGGAACTTGGGGGCGCCCTCCCGAGACGTTCATTAGGAATCTCACATTCGTCGCCGGAGGACGAAGAAAAACTTACTCTTCCACCAACCCCTTAACCCACATTACTGGGGTACCCTCCCGAGGCAATAGTTTCTTGTTTCTCGCCTTGAAGATATTAGTCATCCTTGATCGATTAGGATTGCTATGGAGGCTAAATAAGTTCCTAAACTCGGAAAGGGGAAAGGAGATTTGATTACCCGCCACACCGCCATAGCGCAAGCAATGCTTCTCCAAGCGTTGGGAAAGAGCTGGGCCGGGCAGATAATAGAAATTGGAGGATTAACCTAATGGTGGAGGGAAGGGGAAAACGAAGCCAGCGGGGAAAGAGGCCTCGTAAAACGCTACCTCGCCTGGGCGAGCAAACTTTATGTTATCACCTCTTCGGGAAGCCTCACCCAACCTCCGGAGGAAAAGAATAAGTTTCCTAAGAGCGTTTGAGCTCCTCTAAGGAAGAAATATTATGCTTTTCCTCACGAGGGATGGAGACGGTCAAAGGATTCAACATCGGGTGAACCCTTCCATCGGCGCTATGATGGACGATTGATTACCTCATCAGTCATATAGGGGGAACCTTCTCCGACATGATCGATATTCCCCGAAGGACGAATCTAGGTCGCACGATCTAGTTACGTCGGAATTACGGACATAAACTACGAGAACAATAACTTTTAAAAAAAAAAATCGGGAGAAGATACTTACTGAAGTTTAGAAGACGCTGTGGCGATCACGAGTAGGGCGAGGAGGAAATAGTGCGAGGTAATAGTTTGTAACAATAGCGAAATGTGCTAATGAAGAGGGAGACCCCCCCCCCCCCCCCCCCCCCCCTTCTTATATATATCAGGAAAAACACCAAGGATCAGATCATTCAATGCAATGAGTACTATAGGCGCCTTTCCGTTTTCCCGAGGTAATAAGTGCATTCCCGCCAAAGCGTCATTAATGAGCCGGCCTAAGGCCCATAAATATTAAATTAAACTCCGTGTTTTCCCGCCGAAGACATCATTACAACTGCACCTGGCCGTTCGTGGCTGAAGTTTCAGCAATCACATACTCTAGTCCACGTGTTCATTGTAGAGACACGTGTCGATATTTGGAGAAGATGACACCAACATGGAACCAATTACTCGTAAATCCCTAAATCTCTCGGCATTTTGAGTAGGGAGGCTATGATGTGGAATAAAATTCTCACCGACCAAGGCGGGTATTCGCCCTAAGCACCATGACAGAACTGGTCACCTATGAAACCTCTTCCAAAGGTGTGATTATATCCGAACCTTCTTGACTGAGGTTAAAACGAGTCCAAACGTTCCAATATTGGAACCTCGCCAAGCTATTCTCCAATGAGCTCCGCCCAGAGCCAAAGTTGCTGTATCCTCCTCGGCCCGTGGGCAGAGGTAGAAAATTGGATTGATTTAACTATCCACCATCTCCTTATCTTTAAGCCAATCGCGAGATTTCTCCGTCACACACCAACAATTACGGGATAATTCAGATGGCACATCTTCCCAATTATGTCTCTACATCTCCGAGATATCTTCCATCTTATCATTCCGAGTATTCGCCGTGATCCAGGGCACGACATTACTCCGTTCTATAAAAAGGCCATTCTCCCATATACAAGGTACGCCAATATACTCTACGACGCTCCTCCGAGCTCTTTTATCTGTTGTCATTGCTTGGTCTGAATCTCCACGCCAAAGAGGTTTTGAGCGGCCTCGCCCCGGCGTTTACTTTTGTTTGTCTGGGCAAGTCACCCTAAAGTATCTGAGGCCCCAGTACTAAGGAGAAGAGCAATATTGACTGTTGGTTGCTCTCCCAGATTTTTTATCACAACAGATTCCATTTTTTAAACTAAATAACGATGTAGAATTTATCCTGTGTTAGTGTACACTCATAAGGTGCGATTTTATAGCTTCCCCACTCCTGTGTTTAGGGTACAATCCTTCCCCCCCCCCCCATGTGTTAGTGTACAACAATTTAATGCTATTAAAATCCTATAGTGAGTTTTCTAATTCTAGTTATGAGTAGTACATTATGTGAGCCCCCACTCCTCATTCCCAACCAAATTTAGAGGACCAAGTTTTATTCTTACATTGCATGTCTCGTGATTAAGGAATCCTTACTTACTCTTATTCTACGAATTATTAGCTCCAATCAAATTTGGTCTAAGAATTTAAGTTCATGTGTGGTTTGGAGATGAATTGACGAATTAAAAATTCAGTCGGATTAAGGTTGGATAATAAATCCATGGATTAAGTCATACTAATCCTGTGAAATCTCAATAGCATTTGTTGGTTTTACAAACATTAAACACTTTTTTTTTTATATATATTTTCATGATTGTCCCAAATTATAATTTTAAAATAATAATCTTTAAAGGATTTTTTTCTAATTTCAAATAAGTAACACCAATTTGTCAGATCATTCCATATAAAAAATATACTAGTAATAAAAATCCATGCAAGGGAATTATTTTAAATATAAAAAATAATTTTATTTAATTAAAATCTACTTTGATTAAAATAGATATATGAGTAAACTCGTTTTGTGAAAATATTATGCTCACGCAAGTATAATTATGTGATATGTACATTAAGATTATGATACTAAAGGAGTTTATATATGTTATTATACCGAATTTTGATTTTATGTACCATGGAGTCCCTATGATATTTTGTTTCACTTTTCTTCAAAATAAAAAAAATTAGGTAAAACAAAAAAAGACTTCAAAATAAGATTAATTATTTTTTATTATATTAAGTGTATTTTTTAAAACACAGCTTATTTATTTTACTTATATGACCACTCTATTGAAAATAACTTTTTAAATAGGACTAATTATTTTTTTTTAACTTAAAAATAAATGAGAGGAGTTAAAGATTTGTATCTGAAGTGATAAGATTTGAACAAATACAGACTTTGTATATGAAGTGATCAGATTTGAACAAATGCATGGTTTTATAAATACATGAATCAGTGGTTAAAAAAATTCATATTTGAAGAATAAAACCCATTGAAATTAACTCATAGTGTCGTTTATTTTAGTAATTTTGGAGATTTTACAAGTATTTTAGGAACTTACCAAACCTTGGATTTGTAATAATGGGGTGAGTGGTATTACAAATTGGCCAATTTTGAGGATTACAAATCAAGTCGGCATTACAATCCAACTCAAAGCAGGGTCAACAAAATCATATTTAGTATCCCAAAGGATTTGTAATCCAATCCGACATTCTCATCTCTAAAACAAAACTATGCCATAAGTGTTTATTCCACCAAATAATAGTCCCACAACCAAACAGGGCCTAGAATATGGATGTGGGAAACATGATCTCTAGAAGATAGCAACGCTTGCCATTCCTCTCCAACTTGCTAGAAAAATATTGATAAAAGAGCTGTGGATTATTTTAGGCAACATTGATTGGTATTTTCATTAAAAACTTCCTGAATTATCTTCAAGGGTTGGTTTTTGCCTTTCAACGCTGTTTCACTAGACAAATAATGGAATTGAAAGCTACAGCTACCAGAAGGTTAAATAAACTCAGTCATTAGCCATATCAATGCTATCATGTACCTCAATGGGTAATGAAAATGACGTAGCACCCTAAAAAACAAGTTTATTCGTACAAGTGATTTAAAAAAGAAATTAGATTATAAATTAAACTCGTAACTCGGATGTTATTCAAGAAAGAAGCTCAGTAATAAACACTAGTTATATGGTCCACGAAACCGAATGCTCAAATCTGGAGCATATTTAATCCAAAGAAAAACCCCCAATTATAAACCGTACTAAAATATTACAGATTCATACTAATAAACAGGTAAATCAAATCTCAATTTAACGTGCATAAGATTTAAGATACGATTGAGAATATGAAAAACATAGGAGACGTAGCATATAGATTGCATCCAGTTTATTAGTCCTAGCCATCAAATCATTATTACTTTATTGACAAGGAGAACCCATTCAGAGGATTTTAAACTCTACTTGTTAACCGTCCATTAATTTATTTCGTATACTTCTTGTTGACTAGCTTTAACTTGTAGGAAGGCTTAATCAACGCATAATAAAAATCTGATTAAAGAGTATAAGATCTTACATGTTGGTGGAATCAGGACATTGCAGACTTGAATAATAGAGGTTTTAAAGCTGGACCGGACTAAGCTTGCTTTGCTGGTGGAGTTTTGTAAACGTCTTGTAAGTACTTGCACCACATCTGTCAACATTATAATGGAAGAGTTAAAGTAAGTTCACCATATACAGAACAATCAATTTCAAATTCAAAATCATATGGGTGCTTTACCTTTGGCACCTCGTAGGTTATATGCCATAAAATTAATAAATATAAATCACTAAAGAAAAGGTTGTACCCAATTTTTTATAAGGCTCCCAACTAACCACGAGTTGGATAGTAGTATAAGATGCAATTGGGGGAAGGGGAATGATCGAAAGGACCCCCTCCATTACCCCGATACTCAAAAACTACCTCCATCGACCTGTATTCAATACCAAATGGATATGATCCAAAAACTACAAAACCTAACCCAATTGAATACTTAAACTATATATATATATTATAAATCAAATTCCAATATCACAATACAAACTCAAATGTGCAACTAGTTCATAAAAAAAATAATGATATAACGTAAAAAAAAATTAAAAATCCAACATATACTTAAAATTGTAAATGTATTAAATAACAATCGGATTTGGATATTCGGATATAAGGTAGGCAAACCATACATGAACGGGTATTTCACTATTTCTACCATATCCACATCCAATGGGCAATGATCAGTTCGGTTTGGGCCCCCATTGAGTTTGGGTTAAATTGTCATAAGGTAGATGAACCTACCCTCACTTTTTGTTACCCTTGACTCAGACCTGTACCAAAAAACTAGGACTGGATAGTATTTTCATTTGACAAATCAAAGAAATTATCACAAATATACGAATAAATAAAGGTTGTGGGAGAAAGTTCGACTTTTCCATCAAATGGGGAGGTTTACAAAAGATTCAACCTCCTTTCAAGAAAATTTTATACAAACGATTCAACGTCCTTTGAAGAAACTTTTATACAAAAGATTCAACCTCCTTTGAAGAGAATTTTAGTCAATGAATAATACTGAAGTTTAAAACCATTCTGATCATCATAACAGTGTAAAAAAATAAGAATTCAATGTCCGGCTAGTCCTCTCTCATGTAAAAATATTAAGAAACGGTGAGTAGAGGCTAATAATTTAGAGGTCATCGCTATCAAGATGTTGAACAAATCAAATTCAAACTTGTACAATTAGAACTGTGCTTCATAGGCTAATTTATTATGGTTGCCCAAAATCTAGGGCAAGAGTTTAATTCAGCGCATCAATCAATTCTTTCTGTGATAACCATAAAACTGTACCATCCAAAAATCACAAACTTCTCCGGCTTGCGTCATGTGGGCAAGTGGCACAAAATATCTAAATTCTTAAGCTTCATTATAACCGAAAAAAGTGCCGTGTGTATTAGAAAATACCAAGGCATTGCGAAAAAGAGACCCCCAACCCAGTAATTGCAAATTTATGAGTTTGAAAATAAGAGGAAAAAAGACAATAATCATAGCGAGGAAAATCTTGTTTACTTTGGAAATGATTGCAGACAGAAGGAGCTATATTCTTCCAGGAAACACTCCATTCAATTGAAATTAGTAGCAAACTCACATTAAAGGTGTAAAATGAAAAGTTTTACATCTGGTTAGACTTGCTTCCGCAATTAAATAAAAACTTTTTATAATGTTGATTTTTCATTTCATTTTTAGTTGCTTTCCGGATATTTTTATCCATATGACGCAAACGGAATGTCACACATAAATTTCAAGAAAGAAATAAATTTAGAATCCACTTAGAGTTCCTTTGAATCCACAAGAAAATAAGAAAAAAAATTCTCTAAAATTTTATTGATTAAAAACTGACTTGCCTCTAAGCTACAAGACACTTAAATAATAAACTAGAAACCCTAATTCGCGTTACGCACGAAATTAGGCACGAAAATAAGAAAAATTACTAAAAAGAAAAAATTGAGTTAATACCTAAATCAGCTCCTACTCTACTTAGGAAAACATTTTCCAACAAACGAATTAATTTGGACTTTTAAATTAAAAGTTATAACTAAAACAATAATTACTAAAAACGACAAATTACCCTTTTAGGATGGCAAACGATGGAATTTCCCTAAAAATGGTGGGCTTTAATAGCCAAAGGCGATGAGTCTTGATCCTCGCGATGATTCCATTCAGATCACCAAGTCTCACGCAATTTCGTCGTCGGCGCCAGTTATCCCTACTAGCACTTTCCCACTTCCAGATTTCCTGCAGGCACGTTTAATACGATATTGCTGGTCAAAGAAGGTCTTAAGTTGTCCGTTCTACATTATCCCCTACTTGGAAGTACCGATCCGAGTTCCCACTACACCTCATTCGTAGGTATACTCTATAGATCAGCAACATTAAATGTACATGAAATACCCATATCCCGGGTAGTGCCACGACATAGCATTATTATTGATCTTCTTAACAATTTGAAATGGCCATACTTCTTGTCCTTCAGTTTATTGTAAGTTCCTTTCCTAGAAACGCTCCTTACAAAGCTAGACCATCACCAAATCTCCTTCATTAAAAATGTTCCTCTCACCTCTTCTTGTCAGCCGCTTCTTGTATGTTTGTCAGTGGAGGCTTCAAGTCATTGTCGGACTTCATCCTATATAGTCTGGATACGTTCAGTCATGTTCTCGGCTGCAAGGCCAGTATTAGGGAGCTCAGGTAGCGGTGCTAATCTAATGCGTGTTTTGGCGGAACATAATAGACTATACCGAATGGGGACTAACCTATGATTCGGTTAACTGTGTTGTTGTATGAAAATTCAACTTGGGACAAAGCGAGATCCCACTGTTTAGCCTTTTCACTAGAAATACCGGTAATATTACCCAAAGTTCGGTTGACTACTTCTGTCTGGCCATCAGATTGAGGATAGCTGGTGTTGCTATAATTCAAGGAGGTGTCAAGCCGCTTCCATAAAGTCCGCCAAAAGTGACTGGGAACTTCGTATCACGATCAGAAGTGATGGACTGGGGTCTCCATACAGGCACACTACTTTCCTTAAAAAAATAAATTAGGCATCCGACGTTTTTTAGGCAAGCTATGAAATGGGCCATCTTTGAATATCTATCAACCACCACAAAAACAGAATCCATACCTCGATGGTTTAGGGACAAACCCAGTACAAAATCCATAGATAGGTCCTCCTAAGGTGCTCTAGGAATCGGTAGGGGCATGTAAAAGCCTGTGTTCTGCGATTGGCCCTTGGCGGTCTAAAAACATATAGGACACTTTTGCACGTGATTTCCCACATCTCGCTTAATTGGGCGCAATAGTACGTTCTTCTACCAGGGCCACAGTTTTGTCTCGCCCTAAATGTCCTTCCAATTCCCTACCATGCAACTCCTGAATAACTTGCTCCCGTAACGAATTTTCAGGAATACATAGCTGGGTTCCTCGAAACAAAAATCCATCTTGTAGGTGCAATCTCTCAATGGTTTGGCTGAGTTTGCTGACACTTTTTCCATATCTTCCCAAAGTCTTTATCTTCCTCATACAACTCCTTGAGACAATCAAAACCACAACTTTGCTATGCCAAGGTCATAAGTAATGATGCTCTTCGACTGAAACGTTCGCCACTTTATTAGAAATGCCAGATTTATGCTTCAATGAAAAAGAGAACCGCTATATATAAACTACCCAGCTAGCAGCATCCGGTTGATAGCAGTCTGACTATTGATGAATTTTAGGGCCTAATGTCCATGAACCAATACAAAACTACCTCTGAACTAGGTAATGCTCCCATGCCAAGGGGGACCGACCACCATCTGGCATATAGTTTAGTTATACGCGGGACCATTTGCACGGGTTCGCAAAGCTTCTACATTGAAAAATGCCTCGGTTTGCCCTCTGTGAAAACAGCATAGCACCAATACCCACAACTGACGTGTCACATTCAACTTGTAACAGCTTCTCAAAGTTAGGCAAAGCTAAGGCTAGAGCAATACTCAATTTCTCTTTGATGATTGCAAACTGTTCTGCTGCTTCTCCCCATGAGAACTTCCCTTTCTTCATACACTCAGTGATTGGGGCTACTATACTGCTGAAATTCCAAACAAACCTCCTATAAAAAGTTACTAGTCCATGGAAGTTCCTTACGACGCCGCTAACTATCTTTGGGGTCGGTCACTCCTTGATAGCTCGGACCTTATCCTCATCCACATGAATTCCTTCAGCACTAACAATGTACCCCAAGACAACAGTCTACCAGTCAGGAAACTGCACTTTTTCAGGTTGATATACAACTTATTGGAAAATAAGGCCGTCAACCCCTCTCGTACATAGGCAATAATGAATCGGATCACTTTTGACGATAAATCGAGAGCAGCAAAATAAACAACTACAAATGTGCCATAACGGTTTTAGAACTGATGCATGAGCATCATAAAAAAAAACGTGCCTTGGGGGCATTGGACAGTCCGAACTGCATCAACCAGCCACTCTAAAGCCGCCTCCTTGGTCCTTGAATGTTGTTTTCCCCACTCGTCGTCGGACCATACGGCTAATGTTAATTCCTTTTGAGATCAAAACTTGAATAAACCTTCGACCCACTCAGCACTAATCAAACATCATCATCCAAACACGAATAGAAAATATGTACTTGACTGTGATCTTGTTTATTGCGTTGTTGTCCACACACATACGCCAACTTGCCATACTTCTTTGGTATTAAATAGACTGGAAGGGGACGGAGTTGGAGGTTATGAGAGGCGTCCTCTCCCTTGCTCTGGAGGACTGTCTCTTTGGACTCATCCAAAAATAAAAAAACCCGATTAGTGAGGAAGGTTTGGCAATGCGTGTTCCGAGAACTAAGCAATACATTTCTGGATAATTCCTCAATAGTGGCAAACCGGCATGGAACTTCGTCCGGGAATACTCAATAACCACACTCTTTTGGAAACTGCTTGTGATCACTGTTGGCATTGCTACCGAAATTTCTGTAGGGGTTTTTGGGTGTTGTTTCTGTTCTTCTTCCTAAGAACTCATCGCAAAAATCTTCTGCAATTCCCTGCCTCTTTGTCGAACTAATCCTCAGTGTGAACCAGTAAGATTAGATGACTTCCCCCCCCCCCCTTTGGGAACCGTAGGAACACTGCCCTCCTTGAGGGGACCAATGACTACCTTCCTATCATTCTAGTAGAATATGTAAACGTTGTCTTCCCTTTGTGTAGGCATCCACATATGTTTGCCAGGGCCTCCCCAACGGAAGGTGACACGCATTCATATCGAACCACTTCTCACAACACCTCGTCACATAATACTTCCCAATAGAAAATTTTAATTCGCCCTATCGTTTCCCTAACTTCCCTCCTTTCCTTGATCCATCCAAGTGTGTAAGGGTCCTAGTGCTTCTCTGTCCTTTAGACCTACTTTATAACAAACTCTTCGAGCTTGTTCTCTCCTCTCCCACTGTCAATATGAGATCCAGACCCACTTGTTGATGTACACCATCCGCTAAAAAATTTTGTAGAGTTTGGCTAAAATCTGCTCTCATTAGTGTCAGCAACAACTTTTGAATCACCAGATATCGCCCCAGATACTCAACCCTCTTGTCATCCTCGAACTCATTAGGCATATGAATAAGGTCAACATCACCCCGTATCCTCGCATTCATCTTCCTATTCCGTGGGACTGGTTCCATGGTTCACAGATGCCCTCTTTGGACACAGTATTTGCGTAATGCCAGGGTGCGCCACATCTGTAACAATATCTCAGAGACCTTGGGTACCGGTTAGGGTCCTCCCGAGGGTGCATGATCCGGTGATTACTGCCTTCGTCTTGCTCCCACTACTACTAGTTCCTGGTTAATCACAGGCTGGGACTGCGGGAAGTGCCTACCGATTTTCCCCTGTAGAAAATGGATCTAGGATTTGTTTAGTTCAGTTGGGATTCAACTTTCTTGGCTAAGTTCACAGCGTCATTCAGTGTATACAGAGTTTGCAAGGATACCCGAGTCTCGAATTGCCTACCCTCACCTGTCACAAATCTGGACAAGTATTGATCCTCCGATTCCAGCCAAATTATTGCGGGCTGATAACATGTAAAAACTCCCTCCGTATAGGAACCTCACTGGTTAGTATTTCCTTGCCTAAACTCCTGGTATACTTGAACAACTCTTGCCTGGTAATATGGTGGTAGAATCGCTCTTGCCATCAGCTTCCTCATCCTCTCCACGTTAAGTTAGGGGCCTTCCTTTGGTGGGGACACGACCTGGTTGTATGTTGTCACACAGCTGAGGCTACCCACCTTTAATTTATATGCCAACAGCTTTATTTGCTTTTCGTCTAGTATCTCCATGTAGTCAAAGAACGTTAAACTTCGACAACCAATTTAGGAATCCCTCGATCTGAAGGTTACCAGTAAAAGGACGGGAGGTCAATCTTCAACGATAGTCCCTGGATTCAAAGTTCCCAAACATAAGCCCTCCTTGTCATGATTCCCTAGGCCACGATCCATTTGCCCACGACCCCTTGATCACCCACCGCCCACCACCCCCAGAAAACTTAATGCGCGTGTACGGCTCTCCCCCATCTCACCTGCTCTCAATCCTCCCTAGACTGGGGGCCTATTAGGGATGAGCTGGACAGCCGACCAGAAACTAAGGTGGTCACGCTCTTGTGTTCTTGGCACCGTCCGTGACACCATGGAGGGTCCCAAGGCAAAAGGGCAGTGATTGTTGTTGTAAATCGCGACAATACTGCTTAGGTCTCATGTTGAAATGACAGAATTCACCCGAGTGATGGTTCTCCCGTAGCTTCCTCATTGACGCTACTTCACGCGTATTAGCCATCAGACCAAGGTAAGACAAGACTTACTAACCAACTGACGTAGACGGAATGTCACAAGAGACAAAACATGTCTATCTCAAGAAAAAAATACACTTTAAGATCCACTAGGGTACTTTGAATCCACAAGAAAATAAGGAGAAAATTTCCGAAATTTTATTAATTAAAAGCCAACTTGCCCCAAAGGCCTACAAGATGCTAAATAATAACTAGAAAACACTACTTCGCGTGAGGCCGAAATTAGGCAAGAAATACGCAAAATTACAAAAAAAAGAAAAAATTAAGTTAATAACCTAAATAAGTCCTTTCTACTTAGGAAACATTTCCCCAACAAACAGAATTTAATTAGGACTTTTTAAATTCAAGTTTATAACTTAAAACAATAATGTACTAAAAAGGGCAAAAAGTTGCCCTTTCGGGAGGGAAACGATGGAATTTTCATGAAAAACAAGGGGCTCCGGCCAAGGCGATGAGTCTTGATCTCGCAACAAATATCAGATCACCAAGTCTCACGCAATTCCGTCGTCGGAACCGGTGATCCCTATTAGCATTTCCTACTTTCCAGATTTCCTCGTGCGGGTTTAATACAATCTCGTTAGTCAAGGAAGGCTGAAGTTTGTCCGTTCTATACATAACATTTTATTCTATCAACAAATAAATAGCAATTATGATGCTGTCCACAGAAAGAGCAATAATCCATGGAGCATCAAATTGGTGTTTTAATAACTAATTTTACTTTCACGTTAACTGTAACCATGTGTAATAAAAGACCAAATGCTATTTATAGGCATGTTAAATTCTGGGTCACTGCGTATATTTTACTAAAGTCAGTACCTGAACAATTTCGGAATTTTACTAGACATGGGCAGCAGGTCACAAATAGGTTAATAAATACAAGTCAAGTTTATATTATTGTCTCTATTTAAATGTTTCTTAAAATTATTTCCATGAAATGCAATCAGCCATGTAGTGACTAAACTTGCCATACTTTTTTGTTTAATCTGCCCCAGAAAAAACCAATTGTAATGTATGCATAGTGGTTCTTCTACTTTCAGAATCAGACCTCGTAAAATTCATGTTTCACTGGAAGTTACAAGCCACAACTCTAGGTCCCAATGGACCACACACAACAAATGCCCTCCCTAGACAACCTGGACCAACCAGGACCAAATGTTCTGTACACCCATTGAAACCGCATCCATTCTTAGCCATACCTTTTTCTTTTGGCTCAATCATGCGTGATAATTTATAAGTATCATAGATTATATGAAATCAACTACTACTAAAGGGTCCGAACAAAACCGCGCAAGTGATACAATAATCTCAACAAACACCAGAAACACAAATAGAACACAAAGACAGAGAGAAAGTCTCGCCACGCAAGGAGGGTACTCGCTCCTTTGACCTTCTAAACGAAGTGCACGGATCCCTGCCAAGGGGAATAACCTAGATAGTTTTTTTTATCCATAACTTACTGGACAAGATTGTAACACATCAATACTTTTCTCATGTATAATCTGGAAATGGTTGGTATTAAACCCACCCCATAATGCCTGATGATCATCTCTTACCTGCTAGTCCAAATGAGGGAACTGAAGATATTTCAGATTGTGCACAAACATTGGGTCATACCTGTGAATAAACCATGAGATCCACATTCTTTTTCTATAGGCCTGACAAGAGAAAATATAGTTTGAAAGGCTAAGTAGCAATGAAATATGAACCAGGAAAAAAAAAAATCCCCCATAGCAACAACATAGTTGGTAAGATGGTTGGTCCTGGACACAAATACCAGTCCGGCATCAATATATATTTTGTTTGTGATATGCATAATGATTTCAGTGACTCTGGTCTAGATAGAGTCTTAATGCCAAGAGAAGATGTCTTTAAATTATAGTTTTCTATGATTATATAGTTTGAAAAACTTCGTTGGCTTCAAATTGTCTTTTGTTAGGATGATTTTTTAATAAAGACAGGAAGTTGGGCTACACAATGTAAGAATTCCAATAACTTATGCGTACCATCAAGAATTAAACCATTATGTGTCAGGTCCTCCAACAATAAGCTAAAAGCTTCACTGTAATTATAGGTCTACTATGATCTTCACCTTCCAATAAGAGTTGTGCATTAACTAATGCACGAAAAAGCCAAAATTAAATTTGTTTGAAGACAAGGGGATCAAAAGACTTGCAGTATCGTATAAGGATGTGGATGGGGCACTAAAAATCATTAGAGTAAGACTCCGGTTCATTTACATTTCATGAGCAAACGTAAGAAGTTTGCATGTTTATGGTGCAACAACATTGTCCAATAACATTGTACTGTATAGTCACCAATTAGCATTGGCTTCAGCAAGAACACTAAACAAAACTCATGTAGTAGACATGTTGAACATCTTATGGTACAAATATAGCTGGTTTGTGTACACAGCTTTATTAGAACACAAAGCTGGACACAACGATGAAGTGGGGATTAGTTTGCAAAGGTGGAGAAATTGAGGCTTTCGTTTTCTGTGACAAAACTATGCATATTCTACAGTCCATACATTTGTGATTCCACAACTGGACATGTTAAATCCAAACAACTTGTTCTTCTTTTCTAAACAAGCACCATGTAAAAAATTGAGCTTATTTTCAACCTAAAACGGCATTTTGTTGCAATAAAAAGGGCAATTATAAGATCTATTCACCATTCAGTTGAGACTTTGTGCAGTTGTCATTTTAAAGAGACAAATTGGTGAATAACCAAAACATATCAAATTCCACTAAAAAGTTATATATGAGGCATTAAATATACACTTCTACAAATATCTAGGTGGTGTGTAGACATGTGATCATATACATGAATCCAAAATGGGACTCTGTTGCAATTGTTCATTTTAAGGAGACAAATGGTGAATAACCGAAACACTAAAAAAAGGTATATATTGATGCGGCATCGAGTATCCAATCTAACAAATACTAGTTGCGATAGACGTTTGATGATAATGTGAATCCAAAGGTGCTATAAAGGAGAGCAAATCTCCAAATATACCTAAACACAAGCCAAAAACAGGGCACAGTGAGCATGAAGGGGCACGGGACGCGCACGCACACAGACGCATAGACATACATACATATATATATATATATATATATATATATATATATATATATATATATATATATATATATATATATATATATATATATATATATATATATAGATTATATAAAATACATGCATCAATTATCATATATAGATATTATGATCCAACTCAATAGAAAATCCAAGACTCTAAGTCCATACGCTATTCATATTTCTAAATCTATTTCAACAGTAGTCGTACTCTTGAAATAACGGAAAACAAAATATATGAAAAAAAATACTCACTTGAAAAACTGTGAAGCCAAGGAGAAGCATGTCGTGGGGTTGGATATGGTCCCTTCTTCAGTCGGGAGTGAGAGATTGAGGGGAGGCAACATTGATTCATTCTCCACGCCCTCAATCAAAATCAAACACAAATATAATAATCAGCACGGACAATTACAAACCCCACTTGGACTCAACTAACCTATGCCAGACATTGGATTCATAGCATCAAACAAGACGAAATAGAGGGGCAGAACAGTGGGTGAAGCATCTAATGTGCATATATTAAAATCCACTGAACAACTAACGGTCTAATAAATAACAAACGATTAATTATCTAGCAGCTTCAGCATTAGAATAAACAGGTGGAAAACACCATTTAGCTGCAAACAGACAAAAGTGCACGCCAAACTGACACATACACCAAACTAATGCCCAAAGATCAACAAGATATGTATAAACTAAATGAAATTAGAATTTTGTAGTGAAACGAGAAGAGTAGTAAGAGTAAGAAAACTTCGTAAGGAGTCAAGCCACGATCAAAAAACGTGTGTGGGTGTCTCTTCTCCCCCTTACACCTTTCGGGACACTGGGTGAGGCATTTTATCAAACACCATCAATGCAAATACATATGTATGCAAGTTAGTTGACGACTAAGACTTATTTACCGGTCACAATGTGTTGACTTCGTCAGGGCTTACACCCGATACCATACCTACAAAAATAAATATAACAGAGTTAAGCAAAACTTAATTTAAGGTATTCAGTTCATACCTGTCAAATTAACCGCCATGTATAAAAGTAACTTTACAAGTGATACGAAAATATTAAAAAAAATACTGAATAAGCTAAAAAACCGGAAAACTTCAAAAGGTCCAACAATCAAACACAACTCAAAGTAATAACTACAAAAATCCAAAAGATTCATGTCCAAAGACGACAAACACCACAAGTACAACAACATCACAAGTTTAAATCGAAAAAACAATTCAGCAAGTTCATATTTGAAAATAAAAAACAAAGCTCCAATATCAGCTCTAAAGGATGCCTCTATGTTCAATTGATTGCCTTCTACACTTGAGACCCCATTTGTACCCAAATTAAAGATCATCAATTTCATTCTCATTAGAGGGTCCAACATTAGTCACCGTTTTAGACCTCCCTTCCAATTGCCCCTTGACGCAACTACTTCATTGCCAGATCATTTCATCCTCGTCATATCATCTAACTCATCCAAGTTTACAGTGTCGTCATACATTACAATTTGGAGGTATTAATTTGAAAAATTAATAAAACTTTGCTAAAGTGTAAAATATATAAATTCAGGGCAATGATTACCAGTTCAACCAACTTCCAGTAGATCTACAGAGGGTCTCCCATTGTGGACGCGGAGGAGAGTAAACAAATAGCTTCTAGTTCCAGTTCACACACCGGAAGACGATCTGAGATGTGGTTTCCACACTCATTGGGTAGTGAAGACTGAACAGAAGGAGATTTACAAAAAGTGAAAACCACATATCCTATCTCTAACTGCATTTTGTATTGTGTCGTGATGATTGACGAGAGAAAGAGAGAGAGAAAGGAAGTAGAAATCCTATCTCAGAATTCCAGGCTCTCTCAGTTTTAAATTAAAGCAAATTATTGTCAATTTGCATTTTGTTAAAAAAAATTGCCTCGTTCTAAATCAACGCCTGGTTCAACGGTTTGATAAAATACCTATTGATTTTTTCGGTTTAATGCGTTTCGCTTATATTCACATAAAATATGTTTACCAGACCAATAAAGTGTTCGATTTTCAGTTGAAAATCGTTGAAACGTTCCATTCCGATTCTGATAGCTACTGCTTGAAATCCGAAAACAAAGAAAAGGGCTCTGTGCTGATTTTGGGCTTTATAGCTCTAATTTATGGCTACAGGCCCTCAATATTAATATATTCATCCTATTTGACTCATATTTTTAAAATTGTTTATTAAGCCCCCCAATCATACCAAAAAGAATAAAACATAGTCAAATGGTCTCTAGCCATTCCCCAACTCACGTGCGGGTCCCAAAATATTAATTTTCCTCTGCACCAACCGCCATTCATCACCACAGCCAAAAACTTATTTTTAGTTAAGTGAGCTAAACCTAAATTAGGTAGGAATTAATTTTGTTTCTACATAATTTGATATATATTGGCTATCTCAGAAGGTGGGATTAGTTTTAAGTAGTGTTTCAATGATCCGGTTTGAGTTTAAATTTGTTTTATAAAAAAATGTATTTTGAAAACACAATTCCCACTCTTCACGTTGTTTCAGTATCTCTACACTATTATGTATTTTACTTGGCCAAGTATAGTTCATGAATGTAATCAAACACTATTCTTTATTTGTGCTATTCATGTTTAGATATAATAATTTTTAATTTTCATTTCTAATAAGAGAAGAAAGAAGTATAGAAATAAAGACTGCAATGTATATATAGTTTTTTTTTAAAATTAATTCTAGTCTATATTGGCTAGCTACATTTAGCTAGTCCAAATCATCTATAGTAATAATGCCTAGCATGTTGGAGTTGTAAAACGTTGGGTTGGCTGGCTAATTTAACCGACATGCCCTCGGATGTTCTGTTTGGAATAAGATTTGGGGGAAGGGAAAAGATTACTGAAAATAAAACAGTTAGATACAATTTAACGTTCGAAACCATCATCTATTTTAGTTGAGAGATAAAATGAACTTGTGCTTGATGTCATAACCCACACAAAAAAGATATACTTAGGAGAACTTCATTATCATTACTAGAAACTCAGACAACCATAGGAACAAAACAGCAATGGAAGAGCATCCAAAACATAAAAGATCGACAGAAACCAAAAACTGTGTTCCCAAATTAAAAAACAAAAATAGATCGATGCTCGAACCACTGCCTAGTTCCCACAAACATCACCCAACAGGAAGACACCAATGCGGCTGCTTCAAAAACCTTGCCAACCGTAGAAACCGCCTCCACAACTGCAACAGCCGCAAGAACTGCCATCAGCGCAATTTGATGAATGCACAAAAGAAACCAAACATTGTATTGACTAGGAATTCAATTGCTTATGCTAAATGAAGAAGTGATGCGGACACGTACCCTTTTATAGTAGGATTTTTCACTCTGGTATCGAAGAGTACTTGACTTTTGAACTCCCAATGCCCAATGGCTTAGTATCGAAATATGAACCTCGAGGCCTCTCCTAACTGGTGCATTTCCATTGATGTTTGGAAAAGTTAGTTATGCCGTGCATGTAACAATTCCCATATCTAATGGATATTGGTTCTTAAAAATGATCGGTTTTTGGTTTGATATTTTAGTGGATTGAAACTGACCAAAATTGGTGTAGGGCCCGGTCAGTTTCTATCCATTTCAGTCCGGTCAATCCAATTAGGTTGGGCTTGACTTGAGTCTAAGGGGTGGCCCATGACATTTAATTAGGAGATAGTGGACAGTCAAAATCAAATGTGCTTTATATAAAATATACTTTCCCGTTTCGGTTTTGCCGGTTTATTTTTTGATCCATTACCGAACCAAAATCAAAAATTATTTTTTTCTAAAACCATGAACCGAAACCTATCGGACCAAAAACCAACGATTCGGTTCAATTTTTTTTGTTCGGTCCCGATTGTTAGATTTTCTTTCCCCCCATAGATTCTATGACTATCTCAAATTAAAGAATGGCCTCTATGTTTAACAGTAGTCTTGGGCACTTGTCAATTAAACGATTCCTTTGATGCGGCGATATTTAATACTAACACTTCAACACATGAAATACATCTTTTAACTAGCTTCAAATTAAGGCCCTGTTTGGCCTAATTTTTTTATAATTATTTTAGATGCTTTAATTTTTTAGTTTTTTTTAACTTTAACTAATGAATTAGTTTTTTTTAAAATTAACATTTTATCATTATTTTCAGTTTCTCTTAACTAAAAAAATTTAAAAATATAAATTTTTTACCAAATTGAGGAAAATTAAACTAAAGACAAAAATATAGCTTACTTTTTCAAAATATGGTAAACTTCTTCTTTCATCTCACTATTGAATTTGACTGATAGCTTTTTTCCTTTTTACTTTTAAGACAATTTCAAGTTGTTTGAAGGGACAAACAAATAGATTCCAATAAAAGAAAAAAAGAAAAGGAATGATTTTTGCAAAAAAAAAATTGAAAAAAAAAAAGAGATTGTATTTTTCTAAGTCGACTTTAATTATTTTAAATTAAAAAATAATGTTTGTTTGAACTAAAATGATAAGAAAATTTTGATAATATTTCGGTACTTACTTTTAGACTATATTAGATAGAAATTTAATAAAAAAATTTAAATTAATTTTAAAAAATAGACAATCGGACCGTACTTTCGGCACTAATGAATCCCCTTCTTTCTTCATCCAAACACTGGCTTAAGACCGAATTCAAAATTCTGAATGGTAAATCATAACTGGCAATGGGGGTGTTGTAGTAAATCCGTATATAACCGCCATAACAGAACATCCAATTCACATTCCGAATCAGCAATACGAATCCGCCCAACGTACCTCTCGTTCCCGCCAAGACCACCATATATAAATACACCACTCTCTGCAACTAAAAATATCACCAAACAAACTGACACATTACAAGTTCCACAGTCCAGTCCTCCACCAATGGCAAAACCCATTTCTCTCCTCCTCTCTCCTCATCGCTCTCCTCTCTCTTTCTTCCCTCTCTCCTCGCCGCTGCCCTCCCAATGCTGTCCTCAACGCTGCCGAGATCCTCTCCAACTCCGGCTTTGTCTCCATGGCACTAACCCTCGAGCTCGTCTATCCGACCCTCACTTCGGAGCCGCGATCCGCCACCATCGTCCTCTCCCTCTGACGCCGCCTTCACCCAACTCCGGCCAGCCTACGCTCTCTCTCCTCCAACACACTTTGGTCCCCGTTGCCCCTTCTCCTGAAAGCCTCCGATCGCTTCCCTCTGGCACCAAGATCCCCACCATGGCCTCCGGAAAGTCGCTGATCGTCACCACGTCGGACTCGAACGAACATGTTTCGCTTAATATGTGACGATCAACGGATCACCGATATTCGATGATGGATCGTTGGTTGTTTTTGGAATTGATAAGTTTTTCGATCTGAATTTTGAGGTTCCGTCCCCGATTCAAAGCCCTAACTCCGATCGCACATGTGTAGTTTCCAATACCACTTCGATTTCTGTGTCTGGTGCCTATTCGTTCGATGAAGCTTCTGGAATGATGAGATCGAGAGAGTACTCTGTTATGGCTTCATTTCTCGATTTGCAATTGCTAGGGTTTGTTGAAAAACCGAAGCTCACAGTGTTTGCTCCTGTTGATGATGCGATGCTTGTAGTGGTCGGTAATTTTAGTGAATACTCATCAGTTTTTCTTCGTCATGTTGTTCCTTGCAAGCTCTCGTGGACGGATCTTGCTAATTTCGAAATGGAACAGTGTTGAGGACGTTTTCTGATGGATTTACTATCAAAATTACGAAGTCCAGTGATCAATTGATGTTGAATGAAGCTCCGGTAACATTTCCAGACATGTACACGGTGATGGGCTATTGTTCACGGTCTTAACCAAGTCCTTGAGCTGCCGGCAACACCAGAGGAAGAGGAATCTTCATCTGAATTTGGCAGCGCGGAGCGGATTGCACCGGATCGGAGTGAATTTTTGAGCTCAGATGATGTACTGATTGTTTCCGTAAGTTCAATGAACTAGAATTCTCTACAAATTTACCTTTTGTTTTTTTTGAAGTATGTTGCAATTTGTTGTTGTTTTTTTACTCTTGAGGTTAACCCCTTATCTGTTTGAACATCTCATAGGTCACAACTTTCTGGAATGTGAACATAGTAATTGCAGAGACATGCATATTAGTAGTTCCACTTAGACGGAGAGGTTCTGTTTGGAGGTGCTTGTGGTTGTACTTATGCCCTCTTTTTGCTGTATGTCGATGCGTCTTCTGAGAAAATGTGATTGGATCAAAATAACGAAAAAATTAATAATTCTCAAAATTCTATTGCGTTGTGGTTCTTTAAATTCATTTAGAGTTATGCTTCTGATGTCAAAATTTTTATTGATTAATGCAATAAACCGCAGCTTGCTTAGGTTTATTTTTTAGTCCATGTACTCTCATAAACAGTCTACATCCATCTTTTGTGAGGGTCAGACTACAGCATCTAAGGAGGGGGAGAGAGAGATTGTGTTAAAAGATATACTAGTTTCTAAAATACTTTCCCATCCTTCTCAATCAGAGCATCGTAGCTGCGTCACCCTTTAGCTTCTCAGCTTTCCAGCCCACCTGAAGGACATTGCTGAGCTATTCTAGAACTTCTAATTCATGTGCCCCAATACGTAATCTATCTTCAATCAAGGACGAAACAGAAGATCTACTTGGATGATTATAAGTAGGATAGTAGAATTAGATGTTCAATGAATTCTCCTGCCATTTGATATGTGAAAGTTCTGGCGCAACCCAAAAGAAGAATTGCATTGCGACCAAAGTCAATTGAGTTTTAACATGAAACTTGAGTTAATTTTTCATCTTTGTGCAGTTTCCATGTTTAATCTTAAAATGATGGATGTGCAATGGAGGAGAGAATTAAGAGAGTTTTTCCGTGTGTATGGAGGATGATAGTTTTTCTGAGTGTATGGAGATGACCAGCAAAAAACAATAGCAACGGATTGAAATTTAAAGAATGAACGGCTTCTACAAAAAATAGCAGCGCCCAACATTATAGCCAAAAGCCGTTAATGAATTCAAGCTTGACCGCCAACTCTAACCCCCTCAGTATATAAATTGATGGAGCCGGCCCACGACCAGAATCCCACCAAAATAGGTGTAAAGACCAATGATTGTGTGTCGACTGAAGAAGGTATTTCTAAATGGAAAATACCCCAGATGCATATCCCATTTCCCTTTCCTGAATCTGATCCTCCTTTAGTTCCTACGCCTTCACTTGCATTGATTTGAATTTGTACCCAAGTCATCCAGAAGATTAGTTATGGACTCCTGAAACTTCTGAGCCTGAGGCCCTGCTTCAATACACTGAAATCACCCCATAGTGAGCACGGATCCATCCACCAGCTCTTCCGTCCGGTGCACCAAGCTCCTGGGGCGACTCGGCTACCACCACGCTTGAGGATCTTCTCATCAACCATGTCGAGAACTGGATCGTCTTTATGAAACTGTCTTGCAAAGCAGCTCCGCTATGGACCATCTGATTGTAATCGGACGTATTGAGATGGAGGGGATCCATCTTGGGGGGGGATTGTCACAGATCATGTATCTCAAATCACTGTTAACTGTTGTGTTTTTGAACTCTGGTGAATTGCAAATGACAGAATGGAAATATACTTCTTGGGGCAAAATTGCATTATTAGAGAACATTAGAAGGGTGCGAGGGAGGTTATCCCATCCAATAACACAGAATTCAAGAAAGCTTCTGCTTAACACAACCCATTCAGAACCTGAAAATTTGGTGAGGTTTATTTCTCATTAGAGCATTCCCTGTGACTTCAACCTCCATTTTTTAGGCGCAACTTATAATGCATTATAAGTAGCAAAAGGAATACAAATAGGAAGAAAAAAAAATTGCCGGTGAAAACTGTGAAGGCATCGGGTTGTTGGCCGTTTTTCTGTGGCATGAAAGATTGGGTCCTACTCGCCAAATAAAGCCCCGGATCAACCACAATTGGTTGAATCCTCTGACCCCTGCAATGACATAAATAAAACAAAATTACTCAGATGTGGTTGGGAGTTATGTGCCACATAATTGGAGCTAATTTAGCGACAAGGATTTGCCTACTCTTTCCATCCAAGATCACTCGTGTGATCAATGAATTGAGGTCTCTCTGGACGGAGGAGAACACGTGGGATAAATCTGAAACATAGACGGCAAAAACAATGTTCAGTTATCACCGGTAAAGCAAACATCCTAATGGACAATTCAACTATTAAAAATATGTGAAACTTCCGGGGACAATTACAAAAAGCAATGATCAACAAAATGTTAGACATCAAACTAAAGTGAACTATAAAACCCTGCACAAGGATGACAATTACATAGAGAAAATGGTCCAAATTTTACTTGTCAAAAAGAAAAACGACAGTGAAATGTAAAAACTATGCTAGTTTACCTACGCATGAGACTGCCAAAATAAACATCATGCATTCTAATTTCCACCTGGTTAACATAAGCTCTCGAGTTCTTGGTACAGAAGAAACCAACAAAAACCTATATTGTAATCAACAAGGACATGCAATTGGAAGCATTGACAAGGAAAGCCCTTTATTTGCAATTGGATGATGTCATGATGATAGGGGTATCCCAAGCCCCACGTATGTGCACAAGCAGACATCAAAATAGGACATGATAACTGAAGATCAACTTACGCATGTCATCAAAACAATACCAACAACATTTCCATTTTCCACAATTGCACATTATGTATCAAGGATAATTTACAAGAGAGAGAGAGATTTAACGACGTAGAGAACTCACTCTTGGCTTTCCATCTCGTCCATCACTGCTATTCCCCTTGCCGAAAAACATAAAAAATAAAATGTTACTGTTTCCGTTAAACATGCTCTGATTTACAATTTTATTAGAGTGAACTAGACTGCAACAACTTCCTAATGAAAATTCTTATAAAGCACTAGAAGCAGCAGGCCAAACAAGCAGTTAAACAAGATTAAAACCCCCCCAAATAGGCCATCAAGCATCCAATTCATGCAAAAACCAACATGGTAAAGAAGGGAAACAAAAAAAAAACAAGTACAACAGTGCATCCATACAAGGGTTTGAGTGCAAGGGTTAAACTTAGACAGAGGTAAGAATTATAGCACTTTCAAAGAAGTTCATTTCCAATGGAAAACTTCTTCCCGAAAGGTTTGTTCATGTTTGTGCGTTCAGCTTGTGCAGGAAATCATTTTATCCCTAGCTATTTGGATGAAACTAATCACCTTTGCAGTCACTCACTTGCATATTCAGTCGAGTTGAGAGTAGGAGAAACTCTGAAGACTGAAGAGTGAAGACATGCTGGGGATCTTTTGTCCTCATGAATACTAGCATAAGATTCAACAGGACCATCAAAGCTTTCTCCTATTGAAAGCACTAGCGGAAGCTCTGCAACGGCCTTGAATTATAGTTTGTTTGACGGGAGA
>VIGQ01000694.1:25000-31019 GCA_009663005.1 Actinidia chinensis | reverse complement strand
AATCCATACTCGTGTAGATACTTTCGGCAAGAAAGAGACATGACAATAACTAAACCAAGGCAAAATCTACCGTCGATTGTGAATTTGTGATATTATTTTATGATCGGTATAATGCTTTACTAAGGGTTGGCATATGTTACGAAATAGTAAAAAAATAAATATTATGCATCATTGAGGTACAAAAATATAAGTTTTTTTGTTACCATAGGTTGTACAGTTTGTATAAATGTTATGATTAATTATGATAATGTTGATAAATGTGCATATCACTATTTTTAGTGTATACTATAATGCTCCCCCACAATTTTTATATACAAACTCGTTTGTTTGTAATCCGCTTTGGGAAGAGTTTTATTGTTCATAAAAATTTTAATCAAATCTCTATTTCTATCTTTATTATCAAAATAAATTCCATAAAAACTTTCTTCACTCCAAAATAATAAAATATTTAAATTTTTATTAAATATATATTTAATATTATTTCAGTTTTTAAAGTCTCCTCAACATCCTTTTAATATACAGATTATATATATATTATATATATATATGTATGTATATTTATATCTGATAAATTTTAAAATCCATCACTTTTTTTTGTTGTTCGTTTTTCCTCTCTGTTTTAAACCTCTTTTCATTTTTCTCGTCAGCATACCACACGAGAGACACAAAATTTTAATTTCGAAAAATCAAATATATATCAGAGTATGAAATACATAATGTACGTAGTAAAATATCAAATAATTTTAATTTTGAGTGAAAGCCTATATAATTCAAAAAAAAGCGTAACTAATATACTTTAAAAACTTGTAAATATTGTAAAAAAATTTGAAGTGACGGTCTTCCCCATCTGGCCTCTCTAGGTCAATAATACCCACCCATGTACAATTACGGCATCTAATGAAGGGAACTGTTCCAGTTTTGATAGATATATTCCAATTCAATGGAAAAGACAGGAATAAAACCAATGTGCCGTCCATTTTTTTTTTTATGCATAATCAAACAAAATTTCTTTTCTTTAAGAATTTGTTCTATTTATTTTTATTTTTTTTGCCTAAACAATTCAAGTGTTTATGTTGTGTTTTGAATTAGAACTTTAGGGGAAAAAAATTAAAAAATTTGAAGACCCTAAGTTCAAAACAGTGGATCATTAACTTTTCCATTTCTTTACGAAATCATATCAACTGACCTTATGCTGTGTTTGTCAAGATTAGTTACTGAAAAAAAAGTCCAACGATTCAATCGTTTCGATTACTGTTTTTTTTTTTGTTTTTTTTCCTTCCCTTCTAATCTAAGTTGTATGTGGGTAAATAACTTAGAGAGAATTGTAGAGGAAAGAAAAATAAAACATAATTAAATTTAAACCATAAATTCTTTAATTTTTTGCCTTCTTTTTTCCTCCACCAAATCCTTAATCCAACAGAACCTTATGTTGTATTTTGTTTAAGATTTAAATGACAATTTTGTAAAAAAATAAAAAAAGTAAATATAATCCTAAGATCCATTAACTTTTTTTTTTAATTTGTTTTCAATTTTCTAAATTAAATTCTTAATTGGGACGCAGCTTAAATTGAGAGGTGCCTATTATTTACTCCATATCACGCCGAATTGATCACGGTTTACCAGCTAATGGACGCGAGGACGTTTTCACTCATGGAGTTCGGATCCTCTAAAGTAGTTTTAGGAGGAGTGTTTTGAGTGGTCAAAACGACGTAGGTATTAGATGAAGTGATCTTCAAATGTATAAAAAACGTCTTTTAGTATTTAACTTCAGGACCACTTCCCATAACACCTATTTCATAGGATCCAATCCTTATTTCTGTAAATACTTCCGTCATTGTTGTACACTTCATGGACCACTTCCCGTAACACTTACTTAAGAGGATCCAAATCCTTACTCATGTAATACTTTTCGGCAAGAAAGAGACATGACAACAACTAAAAAACCAGGGCAAAATCTACAATCAGATTGTGAATTTGCTATATATTTATGATCGTTGTAATAAATATTACGGGGTTGCATATGTTAAAAATAAAAAATCATAAAAATATTAGGATCATTGTGGTAAAATTATGATTTTTTTTTGTTACAATAGATTGTAGTAAATATTTAATCGATTGTATAATGTCATAAATGGGCCACATCATTATTTTTTTAGGTGTATATTATAGCCTCCCAAAAATCAGTACGAAATATTATGGAATAATAATAATAATAATAAAATATTATTTTTACCATTATTTAGCTATATATTTGGAATAACTCAAATTCTTAAATATTTTATCATCTAATTGTGTAATTATTGATTCGCGAACGTTAATTATGAGGTTGTGAGTTGTGGTCACTTTCCAGTTAAATGAAGGGTAGCCTAATGACACTATCCTTATTTATTGTGCCAATACATTTACCCAATCGACAACTTTGCCCTTCCATCACTAATTCAACTTCTCAGTGAACAAATCTCACCGTCCACTTACACGCTGCCTTTCTTCTTCTCTCTCTCTCTCTTCCTATGCTCCGCACCACAATTGGAAATGTTTTTTCACATTGGCTATGTTAGATTTCTGGTTCATATCAATTTTTCGGTTAACTTTTTTAGTTTATAAGTAAAAAAAATCGTCAGAATTAATGTTTTATTAATTTGTAGCTAAAGTAAAGTCGGACAAGCAAAAAAAAATAAAACTGATGACTTTGTTCGTAGACAAGTTTAAAAAAACCTTGACTTTTAAGCATTACCAACAGAGCCTAAGATTTGACGAAAAATAAAAATAAAAATAAAAAAGGTAAATGATCTAATCATTTTCAATGCTTAGATTGTCTAATGTTTCTATTTCTATTATTTTTTTCTTGTCAAATTCGGGATGAGCCAGTGCTACGATCCCAAAATTTTAAACCTAAATTTTTTTCTCAAAATTCAATATGAATGATTCAGATTCATTTATTATGTAGGATTCACACACCCAAGTGAATTTGAAACAATTATTTAAATTTTATAAAATTTTATCGGTCCAAATTCTGGACCGTAATATTTCTCGTTGGGAATCCAAACACAGTTAGAAAGCTTAAAAACAGCCAGAGTCTCCATTTCTAACAAACCAAAAACGAATGCCAACCCCCTTATTGATGGGTCCTACATTAGGGCACAATGAATTGATGGATTTGCGGGAGTAAGGAAACCCCAAAATAGCAACACTGGCTGTTTGGGTTCGAACCAACGTAGAAAAATCAAGTTAAAAATCTTTAGTCATCAATTTCTTTTTCCCCATAAGCGAAAAATCACCAGAAATTACCAAATTTATAAGATTCAATTGCAAGAATTTGGGACATCAGGAACAAAAATTAATCACATTTCTTTGTTGATAAACATAGAGAATCGAACTGATTTTTAGACATGGTTAATTTAATTCATACACATTATCAAAGTCGCTATGATACTAATTGTTGAGAAAAGAATTCCAAGACCAATTAAAAACATGTACAGATTAAAAAAAAAAACCTTTCTTGAGACTCCAGATTGCAAATAGTGAAATCTTTTTGTTTTTCGTGTAAAGAGTTGTGGGTGGGGATGGCGATCTTAAGGTTGTGGTATTTTTTGTTTAGAGAGCTAGAGATGGCAACCCACATTACTCAAATGAGTGCAAATTTGCCAAGAAAATTAAAGCGGTAGCAATTAAAAACAAGAACCTAGCTTTTTGGGAGAATCTTTTAAAACACAAAAATTTTAGCGTTAAGAAAAATAGACCTATGTAAAGCAAAAATGTTCTAATTCCACGGACTTGTACCCAATTTCCTAAAGAAAAAATATAATCGCGGTTAATTTGTTTTCTATTTTTTTTTTGTTCTTGGAAAATAAGAAGATAATGAATACGTCGTATCTGTTAAATCTCGATCCATTAGATTAACACAAACACGTATAAAATTGGAAGGCAATAGTTGAATTCTTTTTTATTCACTTTCACTTGTTAAGTTTTCTACATTCCACATTAACACCAATACCATACATCTTCTGCTACTCAAATTCAAGACACAGAATCCATGCCCTTGTGCCCCAAAGAAGGATGAACCGACATAATTCAATAATTATAAACATTTTTGATTTATTCATGCCGTTTGTGTTGGGTCCAATCCTTTAAGAAGAAGCCCAAGTCAAGCCAGTCCAAGGGAAATCCAAGCCCAATATGAATAGTGAATTCTATTAGCAAGGCAGAGATGTGGGCAGAGACGGAAGAGAAGAGAAGAAAAGAGGAGAAGGAAGGAAGAGAGAGAAGTTGTTGACAGTTTAGGTCAACAAATCTGCAGCCAGAAGTCTCAGATGGAGGCTCCATCGTCCATTGTCACGGATGGGGGCATGTATGAGCTCAGCCATGGGCTCATCTTCTCTTCTCTGTGACATTATAAATTCAGAAGGATGTATGAGAAGAAAAGAGGGCAAAGCAGAAATGTAATCCTTGGGGGATTTACTGGGCTTGTTTGATTATCCGGATTGGCCAAGTAGTTGGCGGACTACAAATCATAACCACTAGGACTTTCCTTGTCCCATGTATAGAAGACTATTTGGTCTTCTTGGACTAGTAATCCGGAGCCATTTTAAAAAAACAAACACGGAACTGACTGACTCGTAGTCCAGTCCCGCCTAGTCCGGGTAATCAAACATGCCCTAAGAGCACACAATATGTGTTGTGCGCAAATGGGCTGGGGGAGTGTACTGAAAGCAGAGAGAAATCTGCTGAGGGTGAGAGTTGTGGTGCTGTGTGAGATGAGAGATTAGACAGCGAGATGGTGAGAGATGAGAGACTGCTGAGAGGTGAGTGGAAATGAGTTCCTCCTATTGTACTCATTATAATTTATTCTGTGATTAGTGAATTATTGTTTTTTTCTCCGTGGACATAAGCAAGATGGCCGAACCACATAAATCTTTGTCTTGTGTGTGTGGTTAATCTTGGCAGATGGACTGGTGATTAGGTCCTTGGGCACAACAATTTATATTGTAAACCTCATCCAAGTATAATATTATAAAAAATTATATAATTGGATATAAATACATAGTCGATCAAATCAATTTATATCAAATAAATAAGTAAATTATGTATTGATGCTCATTTAGTAAATTTTAAAATATATTAATAAATATTGAATTGTGCCTGAGCAATATAAGTTTTTACAATACAAAATCAATAATATGAAAGCCATTATCCATGAACGGTTTCAAGTCATCATAATAGAATCAAAACGAAACCCAAAATGCTAAAACTAAACCGATGCAGTCCATTTCAAGGAATTGTATAGAATCCAAGTCCAAAAACACCTACTTGTGCTAGTGCCTTGGCTTGTCAAGTTAACACAGGACAGATGGCTCCAAAATCCGACTTTGCGCAGCTTCGCACAGCTTAAAAAATGTAACTTCTTTTTTTTTTACGTCGACAGTTGAATTTGTTGTCTTTGAAAAAAAAGCGAGAGGGATTCTGGAAACATAATCCAATTTAAAGATTTCAACTTTTATTTTTAATCAAGAATTGTAAATACCAAACACCCCTTCTATTCCCCATCATCAGAATACTCCCTTCCTCCATTCCATATTGTAGTTCTTCTTTGGGAATCAAACTTTTAGGGAAGATAATTATTGTATTTAATATTTTTAACTTTTTAATTTTATCCCCTTAAATCATTATATTTGATTTTTGAGTCTAATTAAAATGTTATGTAAATATATAAATAAGGGTAAAAAGATGAACCCACACAAGAATTTGAAAAATTAAGAAGTCAGAGGTGGCTCTATTCTGTATTAGGGTTTACAAAGAAAACGTGCATCGATCCCAAATGGTGAAAGCTATTGCTTCTTCACCAAACTAATGGAGGAATCACAACTTCCACAAATGAAATTACAGAGGAAACATTTGTGACCAAAACACAGAAACTAAAACGAACTCAAGAATTTCCGTATAAGGAAATAAGAAGCAGAAAGCTGAAAACATTCGAAATAAATCATCACAAATCAAAAATGGCACCTACGCTAAAACAGCA
>VIGQ01000694.1:15000-17500 GCA_009663005.1 Actinidia chinensis | reverse complement strand
AGTAGCGTTAGAGTTACAAAACTTCGCTGTGTTTGTTCCACACTTGTTCAAAATTATATAAAAACACGGAAGTACCCCTTTTAAATTGTGGTTGTGGAGACTGGAGAGTAGAGGGCGGCACGGAGCTGTCGACTCCGCGGATGGAGGTATGGTGGAACATCTCAAATTAGGGCTACATTCAAGTATTAACTCATCACCCGCTACACTAAATGGCTCTTAATCCATGATTTTAAAGGTTGTGAATCAGTTTAGGACTTGATATGCTCGCTGATATAACTTGCCTATTTTTTTTTCTTTATTTCTTTTCTTATAGGTTAAAAAAAAATCTTTCAGGGCAATCACAGTGGTAGCAAAAGTGACAGTGAGTACAAAACTTCATCATCTCCCGGCTAAAGTATAGTAACAAAGTGCGCAAGTTTGGGGCGAGCTAATACTCGGAGAGTCCTGTTTTTGATTCTTGACTACTACGGCATAACTGTGTTATACCTGGAGGGAATGACAAAATTAGTCCAGGTTGACAATCATACTGACTTGGGAACGCTGTCTTTAATCCAAAAAAAAAAAAAAGTTGACAGGAGTACAACCTGCCCATCACACTTGCTTAGACGGCCCCCACTTGCAAAGTGAGAGGTGAGCGGGTTGAGTTGGACGGATCGATAATTTTACTTCATGGGTCAGGTTAATTATAGTTTTAATTTTGCTAGTCAAACCACTAACTTGGACCCAAAACCCGACTGCCCTATATACCGTTGTAACTAATAAATATACTCCCATTCATCTTTTCACACCTCTATTTTGTCTCGCTAATTTATCACGAGATCTATTATTAAATTTATTTTTTTTCCCCATAGTTTACATGCTTACATCTCTAAATAGAATTTTGGGTGAAGTAGTTTAACATATTATATGATTAGCTCAATTAAAAACTAAAAACTTTATTTTCAAATTTCAACTCGCCCAAATCCATCCAACATGCCAAGTCGAGACGCCAAAAAAAAGCTAACCAACTATCGTTTTGAAGTCGTGAGTTGCGTGCGGGTATGGAATAATGTTAGTCCACCAAATAGTAGGGATGACAATTTTTTAAACGGTTGGAAACCAGCTGACTTGCCGTGTTTGAGCATGAGATTACCTGATTTCCCCAAAAGAGCCAAGTATGGCACGGAGGTTAAAATAACCAATCGAGTAAGACACGGGTATGAATTGACTACCTTCCCACCTAAATAATCGACATGACACGAAAAAAAAAACCCAAAAACTATAATGTGTTTGAAGTTTTTTAAACTAAAATTTTTTGTGAATAAACACTGTCATGATAATTTTTTTGAAGTATGTTGATTGGTAACCATCGTGAAGTTTTAGTTGTTTAGAAGAGTACCACCTGTTGCGATTCATACCTAGTAAGGGGGGGTTTGTCTATGTGGAAAATTTTCCTTTCAAACCGCCTGCGCACATCCCTAATTTCCAACAATGCCTGCTAAAAAAGTTGTAAATCGTAGTTTTTTTGAATAATTTTAAGTAAAGAGCGTCATAGTGCATCAATTAAATATGTTTAAAAGAATTGTACATTATTTATAGGGAGGCGTGCCAATGTGAAATTTACAATCAATTTAGTTACTGATTTTTTTGTAAAGACCTTCGTAATTTTTTTTTTTTTTTTTTTTTTTTTTTTTTTTTTTTTTTTTTTTTTTTTTTAAACAAGACTTTATATCTATCTAGCTATTATCTATCTTTTGTGAACTTTTTCTAACTTATTTTTTTTTGTTAAACTTTTCAAGCTTCTAGTATAGAAGTAAGTAAAAAGTACAAATATTTTATACACTTAGAGAAAAGTTGTATATGATAAAATTGGTTGGAATTGTTTTAAATTTTATAAATATTTAAAACTTTTAGGTTAATAAGAGGAATTGAAAAGTAAAAAAAAATATATAATTTTGTTCAAATCATAATAAAATTACAATTTAAGATAAGTTGCATGTCCAACATTAGATTTTTGACAAAATATTGGAAGTATAAAGATACTTGGTTCTTATACTTTCAATTTGAACATAATAAACCTTACAGTTTAGATCAATTGTAATAAACTTGTACCCGACGGTATTAGATTTTTGGATGAAAGATTAAATTTATAAAGATTAAAGTGAAACTTGGTGGTTGATGAATGAAGTGAAATTAATGATAATAAAATATCTGATTTGGTATGACGCCGTTAGAAAAGTAACGGCTTTGTAACGGAGGGGCAAGTTTGTTTGTTTATAGCGTTGTAGATAAAGGAAGGTGGAGAGCCTCCAAATGCAAACCAACATGATCTTAGGACACTCCACTTTCTAAGTACAAACCAACCCAAATTTGGGTTGGGATATACACTTCATTTATTCCGATCTATCCCCACCTTCAACATTTCTATCCCTAACACTACACCCCCCACCTCCGATTGCCACCGCCACCACCACCGCCACCGCCACTCCATTTCCTCCATGACTATCACCTCTTTAACAGG
>VIGQ01000694.1:0-5000 GCA_009663005.1 Actinidia chinensis | reverse complement strand
TTAATTTGAATGTCAATAAATATTTAATAAAAGTTATGTAAATATGTTTGAGTCTTAATAGTTTATTTATAGTATTTTTCATGGAGTAATAATACTAGGTCCCAATCACCTTAGCGATCGTGCTCTAATACATTGTTCACTCCAATCTCGCCTAAGCGTTTAAGTTCAGAAGCTTACCAAGCAGTCACCTAAGGGCTCGTTTGAGTGGAGGATATGGGAGGGGAATAATTTTTAGAGGGGGATAAATTTTAGAGGGGATAACTTTTGGAGGGGACTAAACTTTAACTTTGTTTTGGATACTTTTTTAGAATGGGTGGATCAGGGTGTGAGATAAGGATTAAAAATATATAGAGAAACAAAATATAAAATATTTTGATATTAAAAATATATATTTTATTTTTTTTTATATATATAAAAAAAATTATACATTTTGTTTCTTCTCGTTATATATTTTTTTTACTTATTCCCCACCCCTTATCCCCGGATAATTTTTTTAGTTAGGGTCTAGGCCACCTAAAAATTATTCACCTCTATCCACCTGCTGGAAAAAAGTTATCCGCCTTCATATCCGCCAGTCAACGCCGGAGAGAAAAAATTATCCGGAGGGAAGTTATCCCCTTCCGAAATCCCCATTCCAGCCACATACCATGCCCTAACTGCCGATAGGCGAGCACGTAACACTGTAGTGTGGCACAAAACAAGAGGTCTGAGAGGCCCCGTTTATATTGATTATTTCAACTAAAAACCATGGAAATATCATCCTTCAAGCCACCTCAAAATAATTTTGCATTCTTTAACCCCCATGTTTAATTTTGGCTTGGCATTATGGCATACCATACTTCTTAATAATTATCATTCTTAAATGTACTGAGGTTACCTGAAACACATAACCGCAGAAGTTTTCTCTTGTTGATTTAATCTCACTTGAATCTCTCCATGGAACTTGGCCTTGAAACTCTTTCCCCTCATGCTGGCGTGCCCTTCTTTCACTAAACATCATCCTACATCACATATACAAAAAAGTTACAACTTGAAATAATTTAAATTACATTTTCCAACAATATTTGTGTACATAGCAATTCTAAGCAAGATTTTAAATAGCAGTTACTGTCACTATAATGGTAATAGTGTTGACAAGGTTGCGACTTGTCTCTGATCAACGCTCATTTGCTTTTATTCACCGGGTCATATAATGGTAATAGTGTTGACAAGGTTGCGACTTGTCTCTGATCAACGCTCATTTGCTTTTATTCACCGGGTCAATGCCACATTTGCAACGGGCTGGGCTGCACCATACCGCCACCTCATCCTACCATGGTATAATCATACTCTAACCTTTCCACCACCTCACTTGGCCTCTTATATGAACATTCTAGTTTTTTTTTATAAAACCTTTACAAAAAACAAATTATGGTGTTAATTATGAATCATTGTTTTTGTTTTCGTTTTTGGGTACAAATGATTGGCTGGGTGGTATGTGTCACCTAGTGAGATATATTTTTTTGATAATGAATGTTATCTTTGTAGATTTTTTTCATAAAATTATTTTTTCTTTGCCGATAGAAACAGAAAAAGAAAAGCATATATGTCAAAAAGGCATGTTCCTTTTTGTGAGTATGCATTGTAATCGTTCCCAAGCTATCATGGTTAAAATATTATTATAAAATCTTTAAGCACTTATGCTTTCACTCCTAGAAAATATTATGTAAAAGTCATTAATATATAGAGAGCATGTCAGTCTTTTGGTCTACTGGTGATAGCATCTCCAATAACTAGACAAAAAAGTATGTTAATGTATGTGCTAAAGTGTACACGTACATAAGCATAAATGGGGACCCAATTTTGTGTTTTAAATGTGGACTAACTTAGCCATTGGGTACTCTAATGGAATGGCAAAATTAAAGCAAGTTGCGCTCTGTGTAGAGTGTATAAAATAACATCGTTTTATATATTCTAGGACCAAACTTCCGTTTTAATTAACTATAAAATGACGTTTTTTGGTCAAACATGAAACGGATGTCATTTGTCTTAGAGTATCCAACATACTGGGGGGCGTTTTTGTACACTTCAGGAATACTAAAACGATGTCACTTTGGTCTTCGAATGTACAAAATGACGTCATTTTGTACACTTAAAAAATAATTCACACGGGTCGTATTTCGGAGGATCCAAGTCCCATTACAGCACGTGTTTACATAAACAAAAGCTAAAAAAAAGTACCCATTGTCCAATCTTTCTCTCTCATTTTTGTTTAGAGCTAGCAGGCAGCTGGAAAGTAGTTGCATCCCACTTCGGACCATTCAGGTTGTTCTTTAGCAGCTTTATTGAGCTAAAAAATGAAAAAAAATGCTACTAAACTGTTAGTGGCTGCACTAACCGTTGTGTTAGTGTGGGCATTTGCAACGAGCCACTTAAAGAAATGTTTAGCCAAGAAAAAAGTGATTTTTAATATGCTTTTAAAGTTTCCCTCTCTCTCTTCTCTCTCTCTCTCTCTTCTTCTCTCTCACACACACACACACACACACACACAACCTTTAGATAAGTTAAATTGAATTACTTATACTCCTTGTGTGGGAGCAACCCAGAACATTGGAAGATTTGTTAAATGGATTCCCTTGCCCTTTCGATCTAATTTCAGGTTCTGTACATCTGACGACACACAATCCATTCATTCAGACATCCAAATAGATAGACGAAAAACTAGGGAAATTACGTTAAAACAAGCATCATGTAATGTTGAATATATCATGCAGATTATAAAATTAATTTCATAAGCTCGAACCATCCTTTCTCAGACATGAACACAATACATTTCGAGGCTTCATTGGCAAGAAAAATGTCAGATTATGATATTTATAATATGTTTATATGATATGTAAACTTCACTTCAAATTTATAAACTTCACCCTTAACACACTTTTTGTCTAGTCCTATTGGAGATTCCTAACTAGTATACCAAAAAATTGGAACGCTCGTATATATTTTTAAGTCCAACGACGATTAAGTCCCAACAATGCCAATATCCATCATAAAAACAATTACACCCTAAAAATTTTTTCTACAAAATTACTCGATCATAACATATACAACTTGGAAAAATGTATACTGCGGGTTGCATTCATTAGTTTTTGTAATACTATATGAAATTTTATTCATGTACCTGTAGGTTGCTTTTGACATGAGATCTCTAAGTCCCATTCACACTCATCATTTGCAGAATCCGCTTCGGTGTGGCTTCTGAATCATAAGATACACCACGCACATCCGAATTTTAAGTTATAATTCAAAAAAAAATAAAAATTTAAGGAGTATAAAACCTCAAAATAGCCAAAAATAACATAATTACAAATCTAGGGCAACAAAAAAATCTGCCAGCCAATTTCGGTTGTTTCTTTCTGGTTTTTTCCTTAATGAACGAAGTGGGTTAGTATAAGCAGAATTTGTAGGCAGCATGCAAGAATATGATTTGTTCTATATATCTGTTGAAGTCTAGATTTTATTGATCCCCAAGAAACACCCACTATCTTATATCTATATATAATAATAGCAATATTTATCAAATCTGCGAATACTAAAAAGTGTCAACAAAACGTTTCTAATTATTGGACAAGAGAAAAAATCAACATCCCAAATAAGGAAACATAACACATTTCTAGACTATCTCTATTAAAACTAGAAGTCAATTGAGGAAAATGCAATTCTTAAAATAACATTGATCGATTAAGAAAACGTTTTTGTTTGTTTTTTGTTTTCTTTCTTGATGAGTATCTATCCGTCAAAAATAGTTCGTTAAACTTACTGTACTTGCCACCGAGGTGTTGAACCGCATCGACAAGTGTTTTGATGGCTCAGTGCGTCCCCGCAAGTCGCGGGAAGTTGGGATTTGGGTGTACGCCCTCACACTACCACTTTTCCTCACCCTTCTTCATTTCGGAGTTCAAGGATTAAAAAAAGGCCTGCAGGCCCTTTGAATGTGAATGGCAGATATTACAATGAATTTTTCAAAGAGTCCAAGGCCCCCCCCCCAATGGGGACTTTTCGGAGCATATATGCAAACTTTACTAAAAACATGTGCCTGTTTGAAAATAGAACAAAACCCTACTTTATGAATTACTCCTACTATAGTAAATGAACAATAAAAAAATTAAGGAAAAAGGCTTATTGGCAGGGCTATGGCTCAGAACATCGTTTGAAAAATGAATATAGTAAATGTCCCATGTTTGGCATGTTATGACGAATAGTCACATTTTGAATATTGATCAAGAGAAATGAATTTAGTTGAATATCTCGACACAATATTATTTCCCTTACGTGGTGTGGCGCGTGTGTATGTATGTATAATATATATGTTGCTCGTGGTAATGTATGTATATATATAGATATATATATATATGGATGGTTACAATACTTACATATCTTAAAAAACCCGATGCATATTTGCTTAACGTATCAATATAATATTATCATAATAAGTCGTAACATTTCACCACAACAGATCATAACAAAATAAAAATTATAACTTTTTTACCACAAGATGGCCATAACATTCACGACAATGAACGTAACAATTCCATAATTATTTTATTATTTACCTCTACCTAAAAATACACATTACAACCGATCGCAACATTTTAAAACCACGATATCTACTATAGTTTTCCCATCTATCTATCTATAGGTCAAGATTGGCATCACCATGTAGTATATAACTTATTTGTTTTGCATTTGAATATTAAATGGGTTACGTCATGATGGGTTTGGCAAAATTATAGTGAGAGAGAATATTAAAGAGTAAAAAAAGATTGTTACTCGTTTCATACATTGATTAGAGAGACTTCTACTATCTGTATATTGGACTTGGTAAAAAAAAAAATTAAGTCCTAAAATATATACTTCAAGAGAAAATAGGTTAGAGAGTTTCCCTCCCACAAGTTTTTGAAATTTTAGTCAGATACGAATTCCTTCCTCAATTATTACCATGCGTCAAATGTGTGTTTGAT
>VIGQ01000692.1:0-13254 GCA_009663005.1 Actinidia chinensis | reverse complement strand
GGGTGTGTTGTTTATTACGTTATGTGGTTATAAGATCGTACGTGGATAATAGTTATTGTTGGTTTGTGACGACTAACTTAACGGTAGGTGTTACATCTAGTAGAAGGTAGGTGAGTAAAGAAAGAATTGTCGTTTTCCACGTAGATCATAAAGAAATCTATATATAGTGTATATAGATATATGAAAGTGTGAATATATCTTATGTACTCTGATATGAGAGATTGAAGAGAGTAAATAAACAAGAGAGAGAGAGAGAGGGGAGAAACTAAGGAACGGAAAAAGCTCACCGGACGGAAGAGATGATTGGTAAAGTTTTATATTAATTATTCTGATTGTGAGCTTAAGTCTTCAATTATTGCATTCAATTACTATTTTTTGGGATTGGAGGGGATTTTGTTTTGTATTACAGTGCTTGGTGTAATATTTTTTTATTAAGTTTATGTGGTTATAGGGATAGTTACTGGAGTAATATATTGGTTGGTTGTGACGACTAACTTAAGGTTGTGTTACATTGTAGTTAGAATGGTTAAGTGAGAAAGAAAAGAAAGGAATGTCGTTCCACTAGACGATAAAAGAAGAAAAATAATTATTTTGATTTCACTATCTTATTTGATGACTAAAAGAAAGATCTTATGGTTCTCATTTATCTTGTTTAGTTCGTATTCATAAAAGAAATAAAATGAAATTGTCTCATATTCTTTCACCAAAAAAATTTTTGTTTCTTCCAAAATAATATCGTTAAGGACAAAATTGACATTTGTGAAATTGATGGCTAGCTGATTTTTAATGGCATGATTTTTCAAAATTCTTTTATTGATCCTCTAGTGTATAAAATGTTCAAGAATGTGATCACTTGTTTTTGTTTTCAAAAACAGATTTACAATTTCAAATTTTGAAAGTAATAAAATATATTTTATATGTTTACATAACCAACTTTTTATTCTCTCCTCCCTCCTTTCCCATCTTTGGCCAAGATATCTGGAACAACCTTCGACAAACTCACGCACTCTGGCCACGTCCTATGGTGGCACTCCGATGAATCTCTCCACCGATGGACTCCTTTCTCTTGGTGACCATATGGACACATTTCAATTGTTTACAAAAAAATATTTTAAAGACTGTATCAAATGAGTTTAACTATATTTGTTTTTTATGAAAAAATATTTTTTTTCTTTTTATTAAAAGAAGAAAAAACTGCAAAAATATTGCCCAAACATAGTATTTCGTGATGGGACGTAAAAAAAAATAATTAAATTCCAAAATATTTTTTTCCCAATATTTTAACTTTAAAAACTTTGGTGCCACTTTTCTTATCGTTAATGTCTTCGTTGTCTAATGTTTAGCGATACTTAACGAATGTTTCATTTAAAATATCCAGGGAAACTCTACGGAGAGATGGACCAACTTCTTCTCTAATGTTTAGGATCCAATTTTATGCAATATTAAGAGCAATCTACCAAACAAAATCATTGAGATCTAGTTAAGCAAAAAATAATACTGCTATGTCTCAGAATTTAAATCGAAATAGTTTCACATAATCAAAATGGATAAATAGATGCACTTAGTTATGTGGAGATTCAAACTCTCAATTAGTCTAAATCATTCATTTTGAATTATTAAAAACTTTTTTTTGTCTAATTCCGGGGACTATATGATTCTCAAGCACAAAATTCACTTTGAAAAATGAAAAAGAAAAATCTCAAAACTAAAAGAAATTAAGAGCGATCTAATTTTCGGACCGTTAGATCTTTATTTTCTTTTCCTTTACCAAATTCACCCTTGAGCCAAACATCAAGAAAGAATTGCATAAATATTCTTTTGACCGTTTTTTGGAGTTTAGGATTGGAGAAGAAAACAAAAAAAAAAAAAAAAAGAAAAATCTAATAGATCCAATGGTTCAATTAATATTTCTATTAATTTATTTTTCTTAAACAAATTTATCATAAATCCTTTGCCCAAATATAACCAAAGACACTAATAGGAAAATAAAATAAAAAATCTGATCCCGAGTGCACGTTTCCCGAACAGTTTTATAACGAGTACAAAGATTTTTACTACCAACCAACATGCACAAGGGAGTTCAGCCGGACTCCACCAAAAAAAATTACCGTTGACAGTGATTGGAAATAATCACTTTGTATCAAATAAAAAAAAATAACAATAATAGAAAGGGGATTCTTTTTTTTTTTTTTACTGATCACTCTGAACCACATAACTACTCCAAATAAAGTGAGATATTTATGATATAAGAATTAGAAATTCAACAGTAAAACATTTTATATTAAAATACCAAAGCTTCCAAAGTACACAACATAGTTATAAACTTTTGCAGAAAGCAAATAAACAAAGTCTAGAAACTCTAAACAAAGACTTCTGACGCGACTGAAAAGGGCTTGGTTGGAAAGCGTAATTTAGTGGGTGGGAAAAAGCGTGATCATAGAATAAATCACGACAAAGAGGTTGAAAGCGTAATGTTGTCGGCATTGTTGTCCCACTCTAGTGTATCCCAAAATATTGTTGGTTACTCGAATCTTCGTTAAATTGTTGCGTGTGACTCCAAGGGGAGTTTTCTCAGTTTCGAACATAGGTCAATCTACACATGCTCCAGTGATTTCCAAACACATGGCTATAAATTTAAAAAAAAACTAAAAAATCAGGTAACAATCTTCAATTGCCCCACCTTCAATTTTGGTAGCGCCTCATATCCAACATGCTCGTCGCTGAAAGCATCCCCTCCAATCCAGAACAGTATGGATGTCAACACTGCCAAGTGGGATAGTTGTTGAATCATGAATCATTTGAGAGAAATGCTTAATCTTGGGCATTTACCTAAAATCAATTCCTCAGATGGTAAAGCTGTTGCAACCGTGACAGTGGTGGTGGGGTAGGTCCTCCATCTCAAGAATGAACTCAAATCCTCTCAGATTCCTCAATGTAAAATTTCTTAAATTCCACCAAAAAACATCCATTCTAGCCCGTTCGTTTCTATCATGACATTTTCAAGCATGTCGCAGACAGAACACTGCAGTGTTTTAACTCGCAAGTGTTCTTGCACCCAAATCTGATAGAGTAGTAAGTTCTCCAGGGCCCACTAGTTCAAAAGCATTCGAACGAATGAGTACATCTCTATTGCAAGGCAGGATGCTATGATCTTTCCTCGTCCTCCTTATAGGCTAGACATTTTGCGTAGCTCCACAAATCCCCATACATCTTTCCTTGGGCCAAAACAGAACCTGAATTACCAGTAATTTTCTCTCTCCCAGAATCTGCTGTTTTAAGAAGTATTGGAGATTTAATTGTGCTCAGAAACTTAATATCACAGTGAAGAAAGTGAACACAAGTTTGCTCAGCTCACTTGCGACAATATCTTCATTTTATCATTTACCCCAAAGTCATACAAAAAGTTTGGACACAAAATTCTTCCATCTGAGCTATCTTGCTTTTTAACCAGGAAACAAGGAACTTGCTCATATCAACAAAAATTTCATCCGACCTCTCATATCTGCCAATCTTCATCTTTTAAGCATTGGTAAGTTCAAAATCCAAATGAGTATCCTTCCCGTGAACAATCCAATTGGCCTTTGTGAGTCAAGCACCTCAAGTGACTGAGTTCACTTAGCTAACAGGCGACGAAACTTTCAAATTGAAGCAATTCGTTCCAGAAGTAGCTCACAAAGAACGATCAATTAGATATCGAAACCGGCAAGGAATTGATACCAGTGCCTAGATAGATCCAAGACAGGAATCTTGGCATGTTTTCGAAGAAAGATTCTGAATCCACGTTAGGTTTAGAACAACCGTCGAAGCAGTAATGTCTAAAAGCATGGATATTTAGGAGATTCCGACAAATTGCTCAAGTGTTGGTTATCCATAAACGAGAATCCTTGTTGCGCCCTTTTCCCCCTTCCTCATCCGCTGGTATCTTTTCTTTAGAAGTTCCAACTCTCACCAGGTGTAGCACTCCTCTCCTTTGGGGAGCCATTGCCAACACCAAGTCTCGAATGACTCATGCATCTCAACATAGTCATTGTCAATCATCTCCATAGCCTTTCCCAACAAGACCTCTATAAGGGCTTCCAATATTACATCTCCTCCGTAACACTTGCTCTGGCCAAAGTAAGTTTACCTGAAAGAATCCCCTCTGCTCTCAAATAACCTATTCAATTTAATTTTTAAATCTTGTTATCTTCCGATACAATCCACAAAATAAAAGACAATTCTTACTCAATGTATGTTAAGAAGGCAGTCATGCTACTTTTAATGGCTTGAACACGTCTTCTTCAATGTCTTTATGCGAACCCTCTGCTGGTAACTTTAAGTCCTTAAGAACTGCCGGGTCCAAAATTCTCATTAGTTTTTCTTTCTTAGAGCACCACCTACCCTTAGATGCAAGTGCAAGCCCCCCACCCTTTTTGACTATTTCTCTTCAGCATGGTTGTCTGATGGATTGATAGACTCTGCAACATTGCCCACTTTTAAGTTGAAACATCTCCCGTGCTTCTTTTTCATGGCAAACCTTCTACCTTGATATCTCATCAGTTTCCCATCCTTCCGACAAACTTCTAATTTTCTAGTTGTCAGAACACTTTGCACATTTTTCTTGATGGGGCATTTGGGAACCCTACAACACTTAAATCCACTTTCTCCCAACCCTCTCTAAAGCAACAAATATTTATTGCCCTCAATTTTCTCTAACAATTTAACAAGCAACTATTCGTTGGACTCATTTGTTATTTTCATTGATAAACGCTGCCCAACTTCCTCTTGTTACCTTTCTAATGGTCCAAGATGTTGAGAGTCACCCAATGACAAATCAAAATGTTGTGATTCTGTGTATAGTCAAGAGCTGCATAATAAGTTGTCTTGCCTATTCCGGCCATTCCCCAAATCCCAATCTTTGGAGTGGTCTTGCTGAATTTTATCTATACCTTCTCCAACGTGTTAGAGGCTGAAGTTGTAGTGATCTGGAACTAGGCTTCTTCTCAACTTTAAGGGTCGTTATCAGTGCCAAGTCATTTTCAAATTTGACTTCTTTAATAGTTCTTCATCAAACCTCACAGATCATGTTTAAACCCTCGTCCACCAAAGCTTCATACGTGCAAAAATGTCAGGACAAGAATCCTCTTAGGCATTTCTCCTCATATAAACATTTTTTTTCGAACTCTGGCTTTATGATCATTATATATTTTTCCCATTCCATCTCCTCAACATCTTTTTTTCCATTTTCTTCCGCATTCTTTGGTTGGAGTTTTTATGAGGCTTTACTCGTTCAATTTTTGCATCAATATCATCTCTTGTGTACCCAATCAGATATTTTCTTCACAAAGGTTTTTCCCAATTCTTCGACAAAATGTTTTTTCGCATAATTGATGCGTTTAGGGCAATTGGAACCATAAGCACTGCCAAACTCACAAACAGGTTTTGGCGACGGCATCTACACTACAACTGCGAATTTACTAAAAGTAGCAATAATTTGAAATTTAAGTTGATGCAAAATAAATAATTCTAAAATACATGATGCCTTTATTAGATTGTTAGTTTTTAAGAGGCTTATAGAGTGGAATTGTATACTTTTTACTTGTAATGCTGTCCTATAGAACTCATTTGATCTATTTCCAACCTTTCAGTGTTAATGGACAAATTGGTATTGGCCTCCATGACTCAGATTTGATGTCATGGCAATGATTTTTTTATTTCAAATGGCCAAAAGGTATTTCATCCGCTATACAAAAAAATTGTACTTGTGTTTCTATTTGTGGTACTAACTAGCTAGTTCATCACAATTGGGAACCCCATCCCTCCAAAAGAAAAAAAGATCCATTATAGATTTTATACTTGAATTGAAAATGAGAGGATGACCTAATTGTTTTGAGGTCTTTGTAGTTTACTTATCTTTTTTTTTGGTGAGAAACTTAGAGAAAGATAATTGAGTTGCTTTGCTTTGTTCCCCTTAACTTCTTTTATCTCATTTGTCCTAACATCGGAGACAAAATATTTATTTGGTTGTCGTTATTTGGATCAAGGGTTTGTTTTTCCCTGGTCGTGGGCTTATTGCTGATAAAAGCTGAGTTGTGCATTGGATTACTTGGTGTGCAATTACACAGGATGGGTATTCAATTGCAATATTAGCTTGGGGATCAAATAATGGATTAATCCCAAAACTTATATAACCTATACATCATTAAAAAATGAGGGTATTCATCAAATGAATACATCTACTCAATGTGCCAGCACGAGTGGTGATTAGTAGCCTCTTTGTGGATGAATTGCTAATATTTTGGCTCTAACTTGCATATTATAAATGAGACTAAAAATCAATAAAACTATTGAAGAAATATTTCGTTCACTAGTCTCTTTTGTACTTTGAATTGCATTGTATGTTGCTAACAATTTTAATACGTGTATACATCTACGTTGTTATAAATGAATAGTGACGTAACTAATCAAAATACATATGGTGGCATGATAATAAGCGTGTATGCGACGGATTAATGCTATACGCGACGATAGATCTATAATTTGAGTCTACTTATACGATGTTTCTATCTAGTCAACGATATCATCGCCATGTCATGGTAAATAAGAGATATTAAATTGGTCCAAACAATTATGGCTAGTTTACAAAACATATCATAACTACTTGAAGTAAATATAGTGATGCCAATTAGAGTTTTGTCTGTGATTTCTCTCTATACTATGTTATATTTTCACTTTAGAAAGTGGTGTTTATTTGTTGAGTTGTTTCAATGAATATTGATTGGAATGAGGGTATAGATCGAGCACCGAGTTGAATCACTCTTTTTGGTGTGAGATTTTCACCTCATACACTCCTTATTCAATTCTTGTCTGTAGGCATTGGAATCCTTTTTCTAGTTCGAGAATCTCCATACACAATATTAGTCCAACTCTACAATAAAAGCCTAAGCCTATTACTTTTAGGGCTTTGGCAAGTGAAAAAGTAAATTTGTTACAGAGACTTGTTACATGACATTTTATCTGAAAAAAAAACAATTCTCATGAGTTTAGATTTGGGGGGGGGTTGCGATCACACTTTAGGAAAGCTATTAGCCCATTATTACTCGGAGCTTTAAGATGCAAAACTCCATATACATAGAAAAATATAACTAGAAAGAGGTATCTATACATCTGATGAAAATAAAAACGAACCAAGAAAATATAAACTTACCTTCAGCCATGGCCAAATTGGAAAAGTCCTACGTCTTTTAGCTTTGCTTGAGGTTTTTCTTGGAGAGGTACAAACTTTTTGGAAAATAGGACAACTTTTACCTAAGATTCAGGTTAGTTCAGTTATAGACACAGCAATTAAGGTATAGTTGATGAATATGAAACTTAATATTGAAATATCAAAACATTAATTCATTGTTCAATTGTTCTAGACTTTAAAGACCGCGTAATTATGAACCAAAAGGGAATTTAGTATGAAAACAATTAATCAAAACCGTATGAGAGGAACACGTCAAATAATTTATTATTATGTAGGAAAACACTAAGTACACCAGTTTTAATAGGGGGAGTAAAGGTGCCCAAAACTGTATAGAAATATATGAAAAAGTCAAAATTATAAAAGTACACTTACATGTGTAAACGTGTATTGAAGTTTTAAAATTTCTTTTTTAGCCTTTAGTACAACCTTTAACCACCATTCACAAAGTGAGTGCGGTTGGCGTTTAACATAGACTGTAATGTTGGCTTATTGCGTCTACGTCCCAATTGTAAACTCACTTGTGGACTTAGTTTTGCCTTTATTTGATGTCATATTATTTTAAATAAATTTTCTTTATTTTTTTGTTAGAAGTTTGAATGCTTTTCAATTGATTAGACATGCATGTGTTAGTTAACTACTTTTAACTTAGGAAAACTCATTTCATCATCATCAGTTACTTGGACGAAAAATATCAATCATGTACCATAGAATGCGTAAATATCACCATTTTACTCTTATTTTAAAAAACCTTCATAGTACATCCCAAGGACTTTGGTACACACCCACTTCTTCTTCTTTATGTTTCCATCAAAAACAAAAACCCTACTAACCAAAATCATGAACAATGTTCACTAAAATTAATCATTTAACAACCCTACTTATATAGTTAGCAATGTACATATGAAAAAATTCAACTAAAAATAAATTCTTATTTAAGCCGTACTATAGAAAAAAATTACTAAAATAAATTGTTTCAGTCAGCTTAAGTCTTTAGACCTACTTATCATGTTGGGTTAAATATTTTGGGTGTAGGTTCATAATTAGATTCTAATCCCAATCTAATCCTTTTTCATCAATGCTCAGAATGGGACCCCTCAATAGTATTAGGGAAATTTATATTAGCCGTCCTATGAAAAATATTTTCACATCAATGGAGTCAACTCTTGCAACATTACATTTAGATGGGCTTTTGAACATTGGATGCAAAATAATTACTTTTGCATAAGAATGATAAACCCTTAACAATAATTTTTTGAGAAATGAGAAGGAATTGTACATTTTTATTTACAATGACTTATTTATATCAACTTTTAATATTTGGTGAGCTTTCTATCTACCATACTTTTAGGTTAAGATTCTTTCTAAAAATTACAAAGAAATCAGAATAGGAATTTTTTTTTTGTGTGAATTAAAGATAACAACTTGAGATTATCTCAAGTGTTTTGTACCCCTTGGATTGAGCAAAGGGGGGTGGGGTGGGGGGGGGTGGGGGGGGGGGGGGTGTTAGTTTATGTGTTGTCAATTTGGGTATAGTGTTGTCCAATTTGGGTATAGTGGCTCCCTTTAACCAATTTCGTTCTGTTTTAGAGTTAACTACACATTCTTTGCATCCATGAATCTTATCCATTCTCATGGCTTTCTAACTAATAATTTTTTGCACAGTGCACTTTAATATAGGAGTGTTGCAATCAACCTCACGTTAATCTTCGTCCCATTTGTGGTCATATGTTACACGTTGTGCCATGTGGAACATATGGCATAATGACTCAAAAATCCGAATCTAAAAAACTATAAAGAAAATCCTCAACCCCTTAAACCCCCCAATACCCACCTAAAGACCCATGACCCTTTCACCACCCAGATCCAGCACCTAACCCCATATCACCACCACCCTACCCATATCACCATGGAAGTGGTCAAAAACCACCTTCCCTCCACCACCATCAACCATCAACAAAGCCCACACCATCACATATAACCCCTCATCACACCGAGCACGCGCACCTCAGACACACACGACCAGAGAGAGCCGTAATTCAAACCAACGCCCTAACTCAGAAACTCTAAGAGCCATCTCTAACCCAAAGTCTTCAAAACACAGCACCTTTTGAAGACACAAAATATATTTTTAATTTCAAAAGTGTTAACGTGTTTTTCTATTCACAGCCAACTCTAACCCCAAAACCTCCATTTTCATATCTAAAAGAAAATAAAAATGAATAGATGACATATTGTTCAATGTCCTTGTACTTTATTCCTAACTTATTTTTTGTCATTGTAAGGACTCCCTGCAAAAAAGGGGGGGTTTTTTCACCTCTTATACTCTTCTACTCTACTCCTCTAATAATAAATAAGGATTTTGGAGGTTTGAAACAGGATGTTATTATTGGTAGAGTTTTCAAAGAATTAGATCGAGTAACACAACTAATCAGGTGCTTGTTGCATCATTGGGGAGCAAGTCAGAGAACATCTTTTGTCAAAAACCGGGGGGGGGGGGGGGGGGGGGGGGGGTTTTTAGGCTGTGGCAATTTTATTAAGGTTTTAAATTTCTTAAAGAAATCGAGATACCCACATGTAGCCTGACATAGGAATTGTCTTTTTTTTTCTACAAATTTATTTTAATTTAAATATAATTTTCCCTTCTGAACTTTTCAACCGAAGCTTATGAAAGCTAATAATAGGAGATTTTAGGTACAATTTCTGAAATTTTTTAAATTTTAAACACGTAGAAACCAAACGAAAACCAAGCAAAGAACACAAATTACCTTCTGCCATGGGAAAGTCAATAATCTGCTATTTCTTTGTGCTCTACTTGAAGTTTCCTTAGATAGGGACAGAAAAAAATGCTGGATATCTTTTCACCTGTTCATCTTCATAAATTATCATTTGGAGATCAGGCACCATCATATTAAAGGTATATTGGAAATATGAAAACTTAAATTGAAATAAAAATATCATATTCACCTGGTAGAATTTTAAAGACATACTAATGACCAAAAACACTGTTAATATTACTTACGCGCAGTATCATTGGCCTAGAGAAAAATGGTTATTAAGGTGCACATTAGCGGCAACTGGTTGGGGTCGACTGGTGGGGTTTGAATTTTCCTGGAACCACAACGGATTGAGTCGGGAGCGGAAAATTACATAACCCGACCCGAACCAACCCGCATATTATTTACACACTAATATTAAATTATATAAATATGTTGTAATATGTAGTTTTCCTCCTCAAAGAAAAAAATGTTCTTAAATAAAATTTATAACTTACTATTTAAAATGATTATTTTGTTCTATGATGAAAATATAAGAGTTGATTAAAACTTGTAGCTTTTGACTTTCATTTAGTATAATTTTGTTGGTTTGAGAATATGCTAATTTTTGGGGGTTTTGTGGGACTGACCGGTTTGAATACCCATCCCGAGTAGGAAGTTCAGGTCGTGTCCATTGTTTGGGAGACTTGCAAAATGCCCGAACGGTGCCATCCTTATATATGGAATGATAGTTAAGTTTTATAAACTAAATGTATAAATTATGTGAAAGTGTATAAAATGTATAGATTGGGTATCAACGTTTATAATATTTTTGGGCATGTTAGTAGACGTTAACCAGAACTTGCACCAACGTTGATTAACATGACCATTTATATCCCCCCATCCCGAAGTTATTGGTCACTTTTAGAGAATTTAATTATTTTAAGGAGTAATAAAACTACATTTTAAATATTTTAAACTTTTTTAAAGGCAATTACTCTTCATCAACTAAATACCTACAAGTGAAAATTAGAACTGTCACTCAATTTTAAAACTGAAAAGTAAAAAAGACCATCTATATATTTTTCCCTCATTACTTTAAAGTAAGCAAACAGTTTAAACATCTTCTCAAAAAATCCGAACAAAATAGATGGATTGAGGGTCCCTATTAAAGTGGGCAAATGTCCAACTTTTGAGTCAACATTTGTATTGGTTTTTTGGACGTTTGGGGATATTTGATACGTTTTTTGTTTTTTTATTTTTTTTATATTTGTTTATTTTTCTTTGTTTTTTTATAAAATAGAACTAAAAGTAATTTGTGTTTTCACTTTTTTAATTTTTTAAAACTTATTAAAACAAATATGTGTTTGATTTTATTTATTTTTAAACTATTTTAAAAACAAGTGTGTGGTGGAGGGGGGAGGAGATGAGGTTTGTAGTGTTTCTGGTGGTGGTGTTAAAGGAGGAGGATCAGGGTAGGTTGTTGTGGAGGAGGTGGCGGTGGACGGGCGGTGGTGTGAGGAGGAGGTGTGGTGGAGGGTGGAGGGTGATGGGTGGAGGAGGTGGCGGCGGAGTGGTAGAGGAGAGGGTGGTGGCATGGTGGAGGAGGTGGGAGGTGGTGGCATTAGTGGTGGGTGAGGTAGGTGATGGTGGCGGTGGGCAGTGGAGGAGGGGGGTGGGTTGAAATAATTTTTTAAACAAATTTTATAAACAAATAAAATACATCATTTTGTTATTTTACTATTTTTCAAAATAGTAAAAATAATTTTGTCTTATTTACAAAAATAGATACCAACACAAGCAAGTTTTTGTTTCAGGTTTCTTTTGAAAAATAGAACAAATTAATACAGAACAAGAAAAATTAACAGTTACCAAACATCACCTTGTGTTTCGTTACTATCTATTGAATTCTTTTTTAATTTCTTATTATTTTTTTTGTTTTTAATTTTTTTTTAATATTTTAATTACCCACTTGTAAACGGAAGCCCGTAGCCATAAATAAAACGAGAAGCAAATGTATAACAAGCACATAGAAGAAATATTTTAATTACCCCTTTTCTTGTCAAAGTCATTGATTCTAGAATTCCATAAGAACCTGATACAACATAGTATAATTTATATGACTCTCAAAAATTATATAATGCACAAATATAAAGAGTCGCATTCTGTTTTCTGGATAAAATTTGAGTCTAAAAAATTGAAAGAGTTAAAAGCAAACCTTTTGATAAAAGTCGTCAACAGATTTTGCTTATTTCACTTTCGTGAACTTTTTTCAATTTTTTTTTATTTAAAAAAAAAAAATAATTACTCTACTCACCTTGAACTAAAAAAGAAGAAAAAAAATAGATCACAATTTGAAAAAAAAAAATCATTAAAAATTATGAAGGCTAATAAGGCCAGAAAAACAAACTCATTAAAACTGGGGACCCAAGGGCCAAAAACTACAAAAGATAAAAAATATATATAGCAAATTTACTGCGTGAATATTCATTTTAATCCCCAGCGGTTTATAATGGATCCCAACGTTTGGAGTCCATAAGATGTAAGTTTTTCAATTCAGCGAAAACCGATGTAAGAACCACATACATAACAAGTACATCAACAAGCACATATAAACCAAGAGTCCTTCACTCATTTTCGCCCAGATCCTATTTGCAGAGAAAGCGGAAAAACAGATCCTGATCTTGCAGAGAAATCGGAGAACGAAAATAACTGAAAGACTTTGGCAAAACGAGGTTTTGGACGACAACGGAGTATTATGAAGAACCCGTGGAAATCTGTAGAAAGAACAGCGACTTACAAAGCTTTTGATTTCATTCCTGCTAGAATTTTTGGGAGGAAATGACGAGGTTCAGACAATGCATTTGCATTAAAAAATTACACATACTTCCCTTGAGGTTCCCTAAAAATGAAAGATTCCCTAGTTAGTTTACTTTTTTGGTTGCTCAGTCCAGGATGACTAATAAAGTACAACAAATTTAGTTACAAACTTAAAAAAAATTATTAAAACTAATGCACACCATGACACCAATCAAGGCATAAATAATTAGAAAAACAAACTAATAAAGTTAGAAACCAAATGGGCTAGGAAACACCCCAAGATTAAAAAATATATATATATATAAGAAAAAAATTTACTATGTGAATAGTGTAATAATACTAATTACTACTAATCAACTAATCACCCAACATATTATGACACCAGGGATCCCCTTTTTTTGGGACTAATAGTGGGTGTTTTTTTATAAGAAACTTGATGCAGCAAATTGTTTTCAA